>VDFB02113214.1:0-47934 GCA_007258455.2 Sequoia sempervirens
GTAAGGTCACCACAACTACAACTGTGATGAAGGGACATCTCACAAGACTCCAACCCCATGCTTCTATGGCTTGCTTCACACTTGTAATGTGGAGTTGATGGAGTGCTATTGCTGCAATGGAGTGTTGAAAATATTGCTTGAGAGTCAAAAGAAATGGAAAGAGTGCCAAGAGAATTTGAATCTATTACTTAGAGAATGAAATGAGATGAGAATGGATTTTTTTGAAGGTGGGATGGGAAGAATCTACCATTTTTAGGGTCGGTTGGTCGAGGAGGGACATTACAATTTGACCTGAATCGAATGTGTAATGCCTCTACCAACTTTAGACACAGGAATCCATTAGGGATGACAGCACGCCGCACAAACATCTGTGTGTCGCACGTGCATCCATGACAAAAATTCTCTCACTGACACAAAAGAAAGATGCCAAGTTGAAGGAAGGCAATTAGGTGATGTGGAATTTTTCCTTTAGATTTGATTTTCTAAGGTGAGGGTGTGTGAAAGGAGAATTTTCATAAGGGGTGCAAATTTTCTCCTATAAAGAAGGAAATTCCATTCAAATAGACCAACAATTGTCAGCAGGCCTTTTAAAAAATTAAGGATTACCTATTGTCACCACCAACATTGATATCGCCTATTGATAAAAAACCACTTATCATGTATGTGTCATCTACGTCATCAACACTAGGAGCTCTATTAGCAAAAAATGATGAAGATGGTATGGAAAGAGCGATATACTACATCCGGCATACACTTGTGGTATGAGCTCAATTGCTCTCCTATTGAGCATTCTTGTCTAGCAGTAGTCTTTACAACACAAAAGATCTAACATTATATGTTGAATCTTTAGACTAAGATGATGGCAAAGATAGATCCTCTAAAGTACTTGCTTAGCAAGGTAATCCTAATAGGTAGATTGGTGAAATGGATGATTCTCCTCAATGAGTTTGATATCGAGTATGTGGAAAGAAAAGCAATAAAAGGATAGATAATAGAGGATCAACTATCCGACGCACCTACTCTCGCATTTCAACCTCTAGTATCAAAATTTCTCGATGAAGAAAGTTTTACACTAGAAACATCTACTACATGGAAGTTTTACTTTGATGGATCCTACACCCACCATGGTTCAGGTGCAAGAGTTATCTTCATAACACCACAAGGGGATGCAATCCCTAAGTCTTACAAGATAGCATTTCCTTGCACTAATAACATTGATGAGTATGAAGCTTTGTTGACAGGTCTTAGAGAAGCTATAGAATGATAAATCAAACACTTGCATGTCTACAAGGATTCACAGTTGGTTGTCTGATAGGTCAATTGAAAATATGAAACAAAAGATGACAAACTTGTTCCTTACAAGAAAATGGTTAACAATTTTAAAGAGCACTTTGATGAAATCATATTTGAGAAAATTTCATGGGTTTAGAAGAAGGCAATAGATGCAATGGCTACTATAGGATCTCTCTTGGACATACCTAATAATGTGCATCAATGTGAATTCTTAGTGGAACAATTGTTGATCCCCACATTCGATGTCCCTGAATCTGAGCTCATGTGAGAAATTGTTGGTCATTATTATCCTTGGTACAAAGACATACAATTACCTACATGACCAAATCCTACCTCTTGACTTATTCAATAATAAAAGAAAAACATTTACTTGATGAGTCTCTAAATATGTTATCATCATTGATACCCTATACCATTGTAGTTAGATAGTACTCTGCTTAGATGTCTCAACGCTGAGGAAGCACAAATGGTTTTACAAGAAGTACATGATGGTATATGTGGAGCTCACTCTAGTGGTCCTACTCTAACTAATAAGATCACGAGGACTAGATACTACTAGTCGACCATGGAATGTGATGCATACCACTTTGTGAAGAAATGTCGATAGTGTCAGATAGATGGAGATCTTGTACATGCACCGGCACAAGGACTGCACCTGATTATATCACCATCACCCTCTTCTCAATGGGGACTCAACCTTGTAGGAAAAATCCACCCTACATCTGCTAATGACCATAAATTCATCATTACTACAACATAACACTTTACAAAATGGATTGAAGTCATACCTATGACATACATTGACGGTAAGCAAATCATGAAATTTATCTTGAACTACATCATATGCCAATATGGTGTTCCTGTGTCTATAGTCACAGATAACGGTCATCCATTCAAAAACCAGGATGTTTGGGAATTATGTGAGAAGTACTATATCCAACATCACTTTTCCACTCCATATTATCCCTAGGGTAATGGTCAAGTGAAGGAATCAAATAAAACCATCATAAAAATCCTGAAAAAGACTATCAATGACACTAGCGAAGACTAGCATATTCAGATAAATCTATCCTTATGGGCTTACAATATGAGCATTTGTAGTCCTACTAGTGCTACACCATATTCCCTTTTCTTTGATTCCAAATCTATCCTTTTGATTGAGGTCGAGTTACCATCATTAGGAGTTTTTTCGCAGTAGTTTAGGGATGACGAAGATTATTATATTTCCAAACTACATGAGCTACAACTATGAGATGAAAGAAGAAAAACTGCATTAGTCCATCTATAGGAATATTGGAATTGTCTTTGATGTAGCTATAACAAAAGGGTCAAATTTTGACAGTTTGACATCAATGATCTAGTCCTAAAAGAGAGCCCCAAGAATCAAATGGAGTGAGAAAAACTAGGAAAGTTTGAACCTAACTAGTTGGGTTCCTACATCATTACTATAACATATGGATTTTGTGCTTATCAACTAGCTACTCCTGAAGGTGAACTACTACCTAATCCTATCAATATCATGCACCTTAGAAAGTACTATACATGACATATAGAGATCCTATAAAAATTTAAAAAAATAAAAAATAGACAAATGGAAAAAGAAAAGAAAAAGAGAAATAATATATGCTATAGTGAAAACCATTTTAGTGGTGTTTTGGATAAGAACCATGGTGAAAACCTGGCAAAAAGGCACCATATGTAGTCGGTCTTCGCTCTACCATCTATCACTATTCTATTGGATTTCATTAATAATAAATAGAGCATAGGCCCCTTCATAATAAGCTTTCTCACCCATCTCATGGCCTAAGAATGATTGAAATTTAGTGTCAACCACGTACCATATTCATTCCTTTCATAATAACTAGTCTTGTACCTGACTGGGGGTAATTATCAACCTAGATTTTTAAAAGGATATTAGACATGGTATTAGAGGATATTATCACAATAAAATAAAAAAACATCCAATTTTCCTTGAAAATTCCAAAATAGTCATAAAATGTCAAAAAAGTCAAAAATAACATTGGCCATCAAATATGTACTAATGTCAGTCCAAATAATCGAGATATAAGCCTTTACATGTGTACGTAGGCAAGCCCATCATTGATGATCCCTCGAGGCCTAGGTTTGTCCCTTAGGTCCTATCATAATAAAAAAATTCATCCATCACAATCCAAATTCCATAATAAAATTATCCCTTGTCAAGAACTAACATGGTGGTTAAACGCAAATGGAACATCTTACAAAAACAAATCTTAACAAATCATGGAATAACAAACGAAAATACCAAACTAGCTTCAACCTAGCCCATCAATTATCTATGTATCTATCAACATTACCTATCTTATCAAAAATTATTTTTCTTCCAGGTTGTTGCATTATCAGAACCAGACCAAGTGTCTTATATGAGATGTTCCACTCCTTAAATTAGACACAATATTTTGAATCATATCAAACACTTATCAATGGACAAGAAGATATAAATGGTTGTGGACTCATTTGGTCTAGTTAAGTATTATCTTTTTATCTGATTTATCTTATGTAATGTTCCTATGCTACTCAATGATATCCACATGTGACTAGAGCAACAATGATGGATCATGATGTTTCTTTTTGTTAATTTTTGTTTGTGATTTTATCTTGATAATATGACTGGGGAAACTAAGGTCCTTATGTGTGATTAGGGTTCCATTTTGCATAATGAAAACATCCTATACAAGTTAAAGGTCAACTAACACTTTCTTGCATCAGGATTAACATGTCCTACGACTACTTCCTCACATATTCAAACAAGGTTCTATTGTTACTAGTATGAATCTAGGAAATCCTTGTTTGATGTCTCTAAATATTTAACAAACAGATACTAACGTCACCAAGGTTTGTCTCAACTTGGTGTACACATATTCACTTGTCTATATATCAACATCTTTAGGCAAAGAAAAACAAAATCCACCATCGCAATTCATGCTTTGGTGTGCATACATCCGCTTTTCACATAATAAAACACTCTATGATGATAAAACATGCACTACTGAAAGCCAAAATACTATCAAATCATATATCACTCTTGGATGGATGGTCCATCTAACCGTTCTTCACTCCTTACTAAATATTTCTTCTCGCTAACATTTCTTCCATTAGTCCCCCAGTCATCTCGGTGGCGTTTTATGACACAAAAATAAATGCATCAGTTGCATCATCCTGCATCCATATTAATGTTAGAACACCATATTCATCATCATATTCATATAGGTCATGTATACTGCATAAAAATACAAAAAAATAGATAATAATGCAATACATTATGGAATCATCATCCACATAGCTTCATACAAACATGGCATGACATGTCATAAACATATAGTGTCATCCAACATATAGATCATATAAGCATATTAACCCCATTGTAAATCATAAGCATTAGATATCCATACATCACATCATGTCATACATATAAGCATAAATCAATATCATGTGCATCCATCCATACATCAATAAAATAACACATCATAAATCCATAATGCATATCATATAATAACCATAAGATAGACATAGATAATATCACATAGAAACATGGATAATAGAACTTAACACATCATGTAGTCACCACCAAAATGATCCATCTCATATATATATCAAAATGTGTCATATTACAAAACCGATATGTCTATAAAAAATGGAGCTCGCAGGCTTGATCAAAATATACATATGTCTAGATATACAAAATATATCGGGCTAACCCGAGTTTCCCCTATCATCATGTCCCAGGGTGGGCATATCCGGTCAAGGTCTTGACCCTAATGGTCTAGTTTTATCTCTAGGTGACGGTGGAGGTGGATAAGGTGACCTTTGAGGAATTGATACTCCACCACTGCTACCTGATCTTTGTGAATGTGATCTGCTCTAAGACTTGATCTCAATGTAGCTTGGTGCCCTCTATGAAGGTGGAACCACACCCTCATACAACTCGTGATAATATTGTGCCTCACAACCTACCCGATAGAAGGTGAGAGAAAAATCAACATTGGGTCCATTCACCGTCTCAATAAATTTGAGGGATCGCTCCTCGACCCTTTGTATCCTAATAGTAGCAGTATCCTACTCAATAGTCAATTGAGCTACCTGACCCTACATACCCTACACCTATGCCTAGAGAGCTTATATCTACACCTATATAGCAGCCATTTGTGAATCATGTCCTCCCACCTCAGCCTCTTCCTCCATCACATCTCTGATAGCCTCTCTAATGGATACCTCCTTAAGCCCCACATCCACGTCAATCTCCATATGCTACTCCTCTTGAGCAACATCCCCCTCCTGAGCAAGATCCTCCTACGTACCCACATTAGGAATCTCCTACTCCTGCTAAGCAATCTCCTTGGCATGGACATCCTCTATAATGGGTAAAAGTTATCCTCTAGCTCTACCTCTCTCCCTGCCTTCGCACTAACTCATTTGACTGCAAAATACGATGAAACTTTCTGAAAAAAGATGTATAATTAGATGAATCATTGGGTACCTATGTATTTAATGTGAAATTTTCAATTTTTTTAATAAATTGTGCCCGACGTTCATCGAAATTTTGACACTCAATGATTTTTGTTACTTTTTCGACGAACATCGGGCATAAATTTTAATAAATAAAAGTGAGTTCGACAATTTATCTATACCTGCGACAGTGTTTTCATGCTATACTTGCGAATTTTCCCTACTTGCGAATTTGCTATACTTGTGACAGTTTGTGGAGGTTACAGGAAGATTTTTTTTGGTGCAAAATATCATAATTATTAGATTTTGTTACCTGTGTATGACTAAAAATTATTAGAGTGTGAGTTTGATATTTTTTGAAGATCTAAATATTCAAGTTGGGTAAAGAAAAATCATGTCAAATAATATTAGTGCAGAACAAAATGAAGAGACACTTACTAGATTGTGGGCTAGGTTGAAAAGAAAGGGTGATGGGAAATGTTATTGTCCTTGCACTAATTGCAAGGGCTTAAAGATGAGAAGAAGTCATGTTGAAAGAAGGCATTATTATCATCCATTGGTAAGTTGTTCATTATATGTCTTTATATTGATTGAATTTGTAAATGTTTATATCATTTTAACATTTTTTATATATAAAAAAATCACTTGATCATGATCATGGTTTATTTGTGTCGATCATTATTATAAAGGTGAGGTGCCCTAGGGCACATGATATGGATTATCACGGCCTGGAGAATGTGGTTTTGCAAGCAAAGGAACATGGAGCTGTGAATATCGAAGATGAAGTTAATGATCCTATGGAAGAAGATGATCATGCACCAAAAAACACAGTTGAAGATGATGGTACAAATACATTGATCCATGACACATTTAGTGGCGTAGTTGATCATGATGATCGAGATGACTTTGATGATGTTCATGATTTACTTGTACTTGAGAAGGCATACAAGCCCCTTTATGAAGGCTCCCAAACAACTCTTCTCTTTGTTGTATTGTTGCTAGTGAACTTGAAGGTTATGAATGGTTTATCCAACATAGCAATCTCACGGATGCTAAGGTATGTCATATATGTCATCTTTTTTCATCTATTTTTGTTGTTAGTTCATCACTAGTAAAAGGATGAAATATGTACCATTAATATTTTTATATCAACAAATTATTTTTTTGTTGTAGATTGATAGGTGAATTTTTGTTACCACCATCAAATATTTTACCTTGCTTATATTGAGATTTATCTGCCATTATGAAAGATATTGGAATGGAGTATCAAGCAATAGATGCATGTCCCAATGATCATATTATATATCATAAACAACATGAATTTGCAACAGAATTCCCAAAATGTCATATCAATAGATATCGAACAATCAACTAACAAAAAAGGTGCCTCGCAAGGTTCTTCATTATATTCCCATTATTCCACGTATGCAACGATTATTTAGGTGTGAAAGCTTAGTGCAATTTATGGATTACCATGCACAGAATAGAAGTGGAGATGACATTCTTCAAATGCCTACAGATGGTTCTACATTTACGGACATGGAGGAAAAATGGCCACACTTTAAAGAAGAACCTCATAATCTCAGGCTTTCATTAGCAGAGGACAGTGTCAATCCATTTGGAGAGCTAAGATCTATTTACTCAGTCTGACCTATTTTTTTTATCAGCAATAACATTCCTCCATGGATGTCAATAAAGAGGGAGCACATAATGTTGGAAATGATTGTTCCATGTATATGTTTACATCAATTTTCTTTAACATAGTAACATCTCATTTGTCTTATTTGTTGCATAATGACTTATTTTTTTTATTTAATAGCCATCTACAATAATTTATATATATTGCAGTAAAACGGTTATAATAATTATGTAATGTTTATGTTCATTGAACTAGGTTACTAAAGTTATGGAATGGTATCGCTATGTATGACGTCTCTAGACCAATAGGACAAAGACAATTTCAATTCCATGCAATGCTTGTATGGACAATTCATGATGCCCCAGGGCTAACACATTTTTGTGGTATGTTATAACGTTCGACTGCACTTTAACGATATTTAATTTTATGAAGTAGATATCATGCATGTTTTTTAAATAATCTATTCATTATATATAATTATAAAAATTGACATATTTAATCCAATTATTATATATGATCTTTTAGGTCTTCAAACAAAGGGAAAATTTGCATCTCCAATTTGTGGTCCAAAGATGAAATCTCGTCGTTCAACAAGTTTAGGAAAGCAAGTGTTTGATGAGTATAGACACTTCCTCCACAAAAATCATAAGTATCGAACTACTGAAAAACATCTTTTCAATGAGAAAGAAGAGACTACATCAAAACCATGAAGAATGAAACCTCGCCTATGGAAGTTGGAATATAATAGAATTAATCATCAAGGTTATACATTGGATCAAATTGTTTATCTATCATATATGATATGTTTGGAATTTATATTTTTATATTGTGTTTTGTTTACTCATGCTATAATTGACAATGATTGTCATTGTTAATTTGATTAACTTATATGCTTCATGAAGGTCATCAAGGCATTGATGGACGATTTCCACAAGGACTAAAAATTTATCCCAGACAATTTAGTAGGTTTCCCTACTATGAGCAACTAAATTTTTTACATTTGTTTGATACAATGCATATCAGAAAGAATATAACAGAAACGTTATGGAAAATATTGGATGGAGAGCATGACAAAGAAAAAATTGTCAAAATTTGTAGTGACATTCAGGAAGCCAATCATGCAATGAAAAATGTCATTCAATTAAATAGAAATGGAAACCAAATTAATATAAGCGCCCTTCCTTGGTTATTAACATAGCAAAACAATGCTATAAAAGAAGTCATACGAAAAATTTGATTTGCCACAAGATTTGTTGCGAACATAAACAATATCATAACAAAGAAAGGTGAATTTGGGTTAGGGATGAAAATGCATGATTGGCATACCTTCATTAAGGTAATTATTCTGGTATATTATATATATATATATATATATATATATATATATATATTTGTATACTACATGTAATTTTCAATGTATTATGTTTACTTGTTTTGGAAAAATAATGAAAAGCTCATTTTATAATTGTTGCAGTACGTTCTACCTCTATCTCTCCTTGACAACTTCGACAAAAATTCCAAGCAAGTTATATATGATCCTGGAAAATACATGAGGTAAGTAGCGATATTTGTTCAATTCATTGTATAGATCTTATATTTTCCATTTGTTTTACTTGTTGTGTAGTATATTGTATATTTTTGTTAAATCTCGTTAATATATTTGTGCCTTGAATCACTTGTAGATAGCTATCATCTAAAGAAATCCATAAAGAAGACATAAATTATTGGAGGAGAAAAATTCCTCGTCTAATGTGTAAAATGAAAAAGTGTCTACCTTCGACATTTTTCAATGCACAAGAACACTACCTCATACATGAAGTTGAGTAGATTGAATTGTGTGGACCTGTACACACAAGGTCAATGTGGATGGTTGAGAGGAACTTGAAATTTTTTGAAGGCTTTGGTTAGACAAAGAGCACATCCTGAGGGTTCTATGGTGGAGGGATATATGGTATACCAGACCATGGTGTACATTACTGAATATCTTCCTAAGTTCGCAAGAAAGATCCATGTAGATCACATTTGGGATCCCAACTCCATTAAAAAATTCAAAGGAGAGTACCTGATGGGGAAGGGTAGATTGAGGAAAGTGAGAGGTAATTATAAGACGGTCATGGAGATTAATTAGAATAAATTTTACATTTCCTTCAATTCCTTGAAAAGAAACAACAGAGAACTAGTCCAAATGAAAGAATATTCCACACACTAATAGAAAAGTATTGGTATTGTATTACTTTAGAAAATAAGTCGTATACCGTGGTAATTAACTAATTATATGTCGTTTGTGAATTTTAATTTTTTTTGATACAGTTGGTCAAGAGTGGGATGCACTACATTTGTATGTCGCAAACAATCTTGATTGGATGATGGTATGGATTGAACAATGTCAACAGTCGGGTCACGCATTAACATGGGAAGGTGTGGGTTCATTGGTTAAAGAAGCTCATCGTAATGGAGATTCCAATGGTACACCAAGGGAAATTGATTTAGCATATGGTTTAAGAGATAAACAGGTACATATAAATATATTAATCACCCATATTATTTAATTATTTTCAATTATATTGATGTATATATATGTTGAGTTTTCTTTTCTTTGCATATATTTAGCCAAGAATAAATATGTTTATCAACTGACGATGCAATAATTTTTACATGTTTTACATATTGCAGGTGAAACACCACAAAGCTATGTGGTGCAATGGTCGTAAATTTCAAATCAAAAAGTTGGATGACATGAAGAAAACTTGTGATTCTGGGATAATTGAAATGTTTCAGGTGACTAATGTTTCATCTAGAAGCAACATACATCCAAAAGTCTCAAAAAATCGATATATTGGGATTTTGGATGATATACTTGAGTGTGACTTTAAGTCCTTCAAATTATTTATGTTCATCATCCAATGGTACAGGCTACGATTGAATGAAAATGATCCCAAGAGAATTGTTATTGAACGTGATAATGGATTTACCATGGTTAATACAAGGTCGATCAAGCAAGCTAGAAATGAGCCCTATGTTCTTCCAAGCCAATGTAAGCAGGTATTTTACTCAAAGGTTCTAGGTAAACCGGGTTGGTGATTTGTTGTTAGACATGATCCAAGAAGAAGGCTAGTAAAGTATAATGTAGTGGAAGAAGAAGATACCGAAGAACTAGAAGATGATGTAGATGATGATCAGGATCAACAATTAGTTGATGATGTGCCTGACGAAGATGTCGAAGAAGAGGAACTAGATCATGATGATGTATGAGTTAATGTTCATGAAGATGATATCCATGTGGATGATGACATTATCAAAACTGATATCAATGACAATGATGATGATATGACCAATCCTTACAATGTCAAACCTGGATTGGATGATACAGACAAAGAGTTGGATGAAGAAGATCAATGACATTGAAATGTATGAGTTATGCGATTATATTATCTATTTGATATTGATTTCTTGATAGAATTATATTTGACTTATATGGTTACATAATTAATTCATGATGTTTTAAATTTTTATGCCATTACATAATTAATTCATGATTTACTTTTAAATGTTGTTAATTTATGATGTTACAACTATTGTAGCTCTCCTAGAAATTTCCATATGATCAAATCCTAATTACTCTACGAATATTTATGATTAGATATTCTTTGATCATATCTTTGGTTATTTCATTCCCAAAAAATTAGCGTTTCCTCATGTTGACCCTGCATAGTGACATGTGAATGGGGCCAATGTTGATTTTTTTTCAATTTGTGCTTGTATAGAGTGAAGCTTGACATGGTTAGTCTAGACGCATGCGTTGACGATATGGGAGGGTTTTGAGACTCAAACATGACATCATGCTATATAAGGGCATCTTGTCCTTCCTAATAATACAAGTTGCCTTATTCTTCATCTCTTGCATATATTGTTCCTAATTATCAAATAGTGGTAAGTGATTATTCACTTATATATCATTGTATAATTAATTTTTTCTATATTAATTTATAAATTTTTATTATATTGTGTGGAGCTCCAAAAAGTTAGAGAGGAGTTCAAGTTATTAGGTTCAAAATAAAAAATCATCACTTGTCTCTCTATCTACTCAATAATCAAAAGGCCATCAACTCTTCCATCCTAGTTGAGAGGACTAATTATATTATGATTTTTTTATGTTCCTATATAGATTTCTTGTACATGTATTTTGTATTACTAACATGTGACATTGTATGCATATATTGCTTTCTTGTATATATTATAGTTTTACCAACATATACTATTGTATGCTTGCATGGCTTCTTAGTTAATATATATTTTTTTATTATTGATCTTTTTGATATTTTCTAGAAGTTATTATTAGATGATACACATTAGATTCCTTTTAATTTTTTATATTTGAAGATACATAACTAATTACAAGGATAATATAAAGAAGATATATCTATATATGTATCATTTATGAGTTTCTAAAATATTTTACTTCCATGTCAACCGCTTTCTTTACTTCAATTGAAAAACATAATACCTCTATAATCTTGCATTTATCAAGTGTTAATAAAATAAAATTCAAGTACTTAAAGCTATCAATTTTCTCTTGATTGATCTAGTAATAATATACTAGCCAACTAATACTCATCCAATGATATCATCTTGCATTGATTCATGTTACTTGACCATCACATAATTGAACCAAGTACCACTTTAGAAATACCACATACATAGTCTTCTCTTTCTACAAACCCCCCATTGTATTCATAAGGGTTTTATTGTAGGTCTCATCAAATACTATGCCCTAATCATGTAACAAGTAGATAAGTCATCTTTACTAAGGTCAAACAAGGTTGTTTTATCACAAAATACAATAGTTTTTAGTTTTAAGTGTTAGATTTATGTTTTGATTATAAGGTTTATCTTGTAGGTTTAAGGTATGAATTTAAGGTTCTTACAATAACTTTTCAACCAATGGTATTATTCTATTCTATCTCTACCATTCTAGTTCTAAAATAAAACATAAAAATCAAACTTAACTAGCAATCACACCTTAGTGTGCAATGGGTATGCCGAAAAAGTGTGGAATTTCAATTAGGATAAATTTTGGTCTATTTTTTGCATACATTTATGCAATACATGAGGTCAATTGGTAGGAAATTTGGCAAATGACGTTGTTTGTGCAACAAAGGTCTCAATGGAGAAATCATAGCTTCAAGGGGGTGATATAGAGAGATATAGGGGGATGGTGAAAGAGATAGAGAGATTGTGATAGAGGTAGAGAAATATATGGATAGAAAGAGATAGAGAGAGGAGTGAGAGGGAGATAAAAAGAGAAATAGAGATACAGATATAGAGTATTAGAGATGCAGGGAGAGATGGAGTGAATGAGAGAGAAATGGGGGAGAGGGAGAGATAGCTCAATAGATAGAGGGGGGAAGAGGGAGTGACATAAAGAGCGGGAGATATAGAGAGATAGAGAGTGACATGGAGAGATATATCAATCACCCTCCCTATATCTCTATCTATTCATCCTTATCTCTTTATCTCTCTACCTCTCTGTATCTCTTTGTCTCCCTTTGTATTTGTATGTTTCTCATTGTCTCCCTCTCTCTCTATATTTTCTTCCCTCTATTTATCTTTATCTCCCTATATCTTTATGTGACTTTATCTCTATCGATGTATCTCTCCTCTTTTCTCTCTCTTTTTCTTTATCTATTTTTCTGTACCTCACTATCTCTACCTTTCTTTGTCCCTCTTTATTCCTATATATCTCTACATATCTCTCTATATATCTATCTCTCTATATCTTTGTCTCCATCGTTATCTCTCTATTTCTATTTATCTTTATCTCTATCTTTGTTTCTCTCTCTTCTCTCTTTTTTTCTCTTTATCCCTCTTTTTATCCCTTTATTTCTATCTTTGCTCCTCCTTTGTCTCATTTTGCTTCCTCTCTCTTGCTCTCTTTCTCTTTTTTCTCTCTCCACCTATCTATATCTTATCTCTATCTCCCTCTCCCTTTTCTCTTCCTTTCTCTTTCTCTCTTTCTCTCTCCATATCTTTGTCTCCTTAAGTGTGCAATGGGTACATTGAAGAGGTCTTAAAGGAGAATTATCATATCTTTAATCAAATGGCATGCTACCTTGAGCATAACTCCCAAAGGACACATGCCATCCTTGGATTGTTGACATGAAACAACCAATCAAAATTTAGTTTCTCTTTTCCCTCTCTCTTTCCTTTGTATCTCTTATATTTCTCTCTCTCATGCTCTCTCTCTCTCTCTCTCTCTCTTTCTCTCTCTCTCTCTCTCTCTCTCTCTCTCCCTATCTATCTAAAGTTCATCTCTTTTTCTCTCTTTCTCCTATCTTTTTAGTTTCTCTCTTTTGCTTATTGGCTAATAGGCTACATATATTGTGATTTGAGCTTGAAACAAATCTCATGCCTGGAAACCACTATTGTGTCATTGGAAAACAAGTTTCAACTGCCATTTAATAGTAAACCAGTTGTAGTGTAATGGTAATTTAATCTAATATTACTATTATATTAATTATATTTTGTATTATATAAAAATATACTTATTATTAATTATAATAATTTTATATGTATTTAATAATTTTGTTAAAGAATATAATATATAATAATAATAAGTAGAATAATTATATTATTTATTATGTAAAATATAGCTAATATATACTTAACTATATATGTAGAATATTAAAACCTAAATGGCCATAATATTTATTTTAATTAACATACTCTAAAACTTTCATCGAAACCTTATTTTTAGGTTGTAGCTCGTCAAATTGGAGAAGTGAAAGGTCAATACCAGCGAGGAAGAGTTTGGAGGAGCGAAAACCCTGCATATTAATTTGAATTTTACATGTTTTTTTAATTTTTGGCCCTACGCACGTAGGAGCACGACATAGCTTAGTGCACTAAGACCCTAATTGGAAAAACAGGGTAGGAGGAAAGCCAGAGTGACGAGGTTGAGGGCACTTAGAAAGGGAAAATCAACAACCAAGGGACAATGAGTACTGTAAGTGATTTATATCTTTTATATTGGCACCCCCATTCTCTTTAACCTGCAATTTCCATGCCTTTCCAAAGATCTTCTCGTACATTGGCACCCCCATTCTCTTTAACCTACAATTTTCATGCCTTTCCAAAGATCTTCTCGTACATTTGTTGTGATTCGAAGATTAAGAGAATCTGCCATAATGAAAAATAGTAGAGTTGTGGGGTAGGTCATTGCTTGATAAAATATCTCCATTCCTCCCTTCCAAGCATTTCTTAGAGGTAATAGTTGTCCACTTCTTCTCTTTATTAAGGATTTCTCTGTGCAATTTTAGCATTAATAGCTAGATTAAAATCATTGATCAGCCTTAACCCCAACCCTCTCTTATTCTTGGGTTTAGAAACAAAATCCAAAGCCAACATAGAAATACATTTTTTTATCTTCCACTTTTGACCAAAAGCATTATTTGCCACATTGTTGATAATTTTCATAGGCATATGCAACAAACTTATATTGTATGCTGGGAGATTTTGAAGAGTAGCCTTAATAAGTTGAAGCTTGTTAGATTGACTTAAGAGAGAGATTTTCCATCATGCAAGTTTGTGTTGGAATCAATCCAATAGGCTATTCAAAAAAGTATTTGGGATTAGGCCCTTTATGAGTTGCATCCCAAGGTAGAAGGATAGGATAGATCCTATTTGACATGCAAGAATGTTGGCAATTTTCAGTTGTCTCATAGGACGAGCATTGAAAAAAAAAGATGGTACTTTTAGGAAGGTTGATTTATTGGCTCAAGGCATTATCATATTTACATATAACTTGTTTTATTTCTTTTTCTTCCATAATTGAGGCTTCAACAACCACAACGGTATTGTTCACAAATTGATAATGGGAAATGGGGACACTAGTTGAAGTGGGTTTCTCACCTTCACTTGCCTTGAATAATCGCTTATTGAAGGCTTCTTCCCAAAGATTCTGCTAAAATAATAAATGAGAAGGGGGATACAAGGTTCTCTTGTCAGATTCTAAGTCCCTAAACACTGTCTCAACCAATTCCACAAGGTTATTTTACAACATTCATGTGTTTCATTAGTCTGTCCTACCAAAAAGGCTACAAAATTACCCTTGTTTTACAAAGGAAGGCCTTTCCAACCACTTGGTTTTGTTCCAAAACCTATTGAAAAATATTTTTTATGACACAAAACATCAAATTTCACCATTGTTGGGCTAAGCCATGCCCCTTTTGTCACTGTTCTACAAAACCCTCCATTTTCCCTCAATACACTAGGGTTTTAGAGAAACACCATATACCTGACCTCCCTAACTCAACTATTGTCTTCAAAAAATTAAAATCATCCTAAAATAGGACAAACAACCTTCATTCATACTGTTCCATCCATCAAATTGACAAATACTGACTTAACAACCACAAATTCACAAGAAAATTGCCCTTGTTAGCCCTAGGGCATCACTTCAATGCCAAGTTTCTTGATTTAACAGACCCCTAAATGAAATGAACCTCTATCCTACCATGTTGCACACCAACCCACTGAGTTACAATTCCAAGACAATGGGTGGATTGGTGGATCTCATTTGTTTTTAGCCCTTAAACCCTTACACAAGCAAAACAGGGCAGTCCTTGTATTTGATTGTTTTCTCCCACAAAACAGTGATTTAGCACTTCAAAAAAAATTAAAATGAAAGGGAACACATATATTTATCTAAACCAATTATCTCAGAGAATTTCAAGCTTGTATGGATCCGTACAACACAAAAGAACTTTAGAAAAATAGTAAAAACACATAAAATTGCTTCAAGAATTTGGTATTTGATATGAAATTTTGGTATCAAATCCTCCAAAAACCTTTTCTAGAGCCTTGTAAGGATTTTTAAATCATCTCAAACCCAAAATACATTCAACCAATTTCCATAACTGACTTACAAACACTTAACATCCCATTATTTTGCAAAATTACAATTTTGACAACTTTTAATGTCAACAATTGCAACATTTTACATTATCAACTAGATGACTTCCAAGCACCCTAAACACATTGAAAATGGTCTTGTTAGACATTATTCACCTTGAATACATGGCTTCCTACAAGAAAACCTATTCTACCTACTTTGAGAATATTTGACCATCATTGACAATTTCTTCACATATTTGATCTTGTTTACAATATGGATCAATGAAATAATAAATGGTCTTTTAGACCTTATTAAAACATCAAACAACTTTGCAAATCTCCCTAGACACTTCTATGATCAACCTCTAATGCTCCAGCTGTGAACATAAGGTGTAGGTGCTCCTGCACCAGAGACTCCTCAATGAGCTATGCCTCTATCACATGGAGCCGTCTTGCATTAATTGTAGAACATATTATTGACCCCCATTCAAAAAATAATAATAATATGGTTGCTTGGGAACAAATGTGGAGCAACTCAAAGATAGGGTTTTAGCAACATTTAAAATTTAAAATTTCATTCTTCCTTTCTTATCATGCAAACTTGTGACTCAACAAAAACAAGTATGCAAGGCCAACAACTTCAAAGCTAAGAATGGCAGATTGCTAAATGTTTAACCTTTTTGCTTTGAAATGGGATGGGAATACAATATTATAGAAGTGGGATAAGAAATGCATCGTTTGAAGCATCAAACCAATATGCAAATATGAAAGAAAGTGCTAACCCCTTAAACTTAAAAAGTTTCTTTTAACATTAAGTTTGTTGGGTAGTCAATTCTTTTAAGTTATCAAATCCTACCATCATACATAATCAAAATGTTGTTGTTTTAAATGACTATGAGCACTAACTTTCACTATTTGAAGATGTTGAAACCTTGTCATAGAGAACTAGAACATTGATGCAACCACTCATCCTACCTTAAAACATACTAAAAGAATCCTAGCAATTAGACATGGGAATATTTAAGATGACTTAAACAATTTTTATTGCCAAAGCATAAACTTATTATGACTTAACCAAGCCTAGTACACACTCCCTCCCCGTTAACCACTTAGACATATGGAGTTTATCAGTGGACAGTTGAACCACCTCACCCATGCACTTGAATTATGTTTATTAGTATTCTGATTTGTCTTTTCCAAGACAACTTAAACCAAAATATTATGTATGGTGAAACCATTCTTCTGCACAGTACAAAAAAATTCAATGGGAATTTGCATTCAATTTGCATTAAATGTAAATTTGTTGCTATTTTTAGTCATGTAGGTGTCTAATAAACCACTTGGTGGTGTTTCCCTTCAAGTTTATTTACTTGAATGAAGAGAAAAAAGTCCTTTGATTACAATTAGAGAATACATTTGAGGCCTTGGTTGTGTAATTGGTGGACCATAGTCACATTTAACACTTGTTACAAAGTTTGGGAGTTAAAACATTAATTAGAAGTCTAGTAAAACAAATCAAATGCTTGGATTAAGAGAGAATATAGCATTGAATTTATACTTTGAAAGGAGTTGTATATGGGCTACATGGTACTGTGAGAATAACATCTCGGTCACTATTATGTGATGATGGAATCGTATATTCTGCAAATCCTTTGGATATGATAAGGAAGACCCAAAAAAAAATGCAATGAAGAAATCCTTTAGTTGTTATTCATAGTGCCTCAAATAGATGAGATAAGAGAAAGGGTTAAAATATTGACTGAGAGAGCACAAAACTTGCAAGTAAGCTATCATGAGATCTTTAATTATAACATAAGTTCATTCATGGTTTTATATTTTGTACTCTTTTATGTTATGAACTAAAATATGTGTTTTTTTTATAAGATTTTTTGTGTCCTCATGATGTTGTTGGCCATGATCAGGGTATTGCAAGTACTTCTCGGTGAGTAGGGGTTGGTACAAGTGTCGATCCTGGTCTTCCTGCACATACATCACATCATTCGACCCCATCATCTATGCCTATATTGTCGACTGAAATGTCGACAACACATAGCATGCAGACATCGGGTAGTACACCCTCTAGCAGCGAACACATGCGAGAACATGCGTTAGGACATGTACCTGGGGATGCAGAGGCCACTAGTACTAGTGATTTTTTAGTATCATTTCCTGGATCTTCCCGTATTACTCGTACGAGAACATTTCCGGACACATTTTTGGTGATCGAGGATTTCATTCCCATAAAGATAGAGAAGATCCCAGGTACTTTAAAATGTTTTAATTATTAGTATATATAATCCAATTGAAATTTACTTATTGATCACTCTTTTTATACTAATGATCCCATGATCATTTTGCAGGAAATGATGTTTTTTAGAAAAATCTAAATGATATTACATTGGAGATCTTCGGGCCCACCATACATACATGGTGGAATGCCCAAAATCAAGATTTAAAAGATGAGCTCATTAACCATTTAGTTGTGATGTTTGGTAATAACACATTCAACTGAACCAAGGTCCTTAAGAAAGCTGGTACCTATCTAAAGTATGTGAGGGACCAATATAGGTCACATTTAGAGAAGAACAAAAATCCCCCCATGATTCCGAGAGGGAGTGGAAGGACCTGGTGTCGATGGAAAGGAGAAGGCTAAAAAGAAAAAAGGAAAGACACCACCGGGCCAAGGAAGGTATGTGATACTATCAACAATGTAATTATATACTGATTACTCTTTCTTTTAACATAATCTAACGTATTTCAAAATTTTCATAGGCTACCCGACACGTTGAAGGAACACAAAGGCAAGACTAGAAAAAAATGGGCAATAAAAACTTGGCTCTGGTGGTTATATGAAATTAGCCACACGAATTGTAAGTATCAATAAATGAAATATTGCATCCAAATAATAAATTGCAAACAATTTTGGTTTTATCACACCATAGAAGCAAAATTCATGATCTTATGCAAAAATGTAGGGCTCTGAATTCAACAGAGTGCCCACAGAAGAGGACCTGAATATTTCCTTCCAGCAAGGCTATGGAGCCGTGGTTGAATGCCTAAGAATCTTGACTGGGCAAACACAAGCTTCGACTACATCCGACACACAGGTAAATAAACTCAATGAAGTTTATTTAAAATTGAATACTTGTGTAATCTATTCAATATTAATTTCCATCATAAAGTAATTATGTGCCTATTTTTTTTAAACAGGCAAGCAATGATAGTACTGCACATGATATTGGAATGCAGCCTGGTGAGGGTGGAACACAACCTACAGATGAAGGTCATGGTGCTCATCTCGGTACTGGATGTATTCATGTGCTATACAAAACGCAGTATGGATTAATACAATTAAACATCTTTAATTGCAATTGGTGTATTAATTAATGTAACCTTTCGTGTTTCAACTTTAGAGCATGTAGAGCGTGATCAACATGTTGAGCATGATTAGGCTAGACAAGATTAGGAACATGATGTGGCCCCATCAGGTAAAGAGGACCACTCTAATGTTCTTTTAAACATATTTAATTGCAATTGGTGTATTAATTAATGTAACCTTTCATGATTCAACTACAAATCAGGATTTACAGGGTGTTCAACATGTTGAGCATGAGGCTATAAGACAAGATCAGGAACATGATGTGGCCCCATAAGGTAAATAGCACCATTCTAATGTTCTTTTAATTAATGAAATACTTGTAACCATAATAATAAAACATATCAATTTAACATTTCTTTGTTATTGCAGTAGACCCCCCCTTGCAGTGGCCTCCACGTCATGAGTACATGACTAGGCATACATTAAGATCATGAACAAATGGCATAACAACTGAAGGGGGGACAAATGATTTAGAAAATGATACTCCACTTCAAGTTTTTTTAGCTTAAAAAAAGAAACAAAAAAAAAAGTGATTGTAATCATATTATGACAACCATATTTTTAATAATATGTTAATGAATGTTAAAATTTGATATTAATGGATGAATGAATGAATGTGAATATGTTAATGAATGAATGTTATATGTTATTAATGGATGAATGAATGAATGTTATATGTTATTAATGGATGAATGAATGATTAATGTTATATGATCGGGTATGGGGAATTGAGAGTGATGTGAGGGGGGAGGGCCAAATGAGCTTCCACTCACGTGGTTGGCCCTGTTATGTAGAGAATATTAAACTATTCTCGAAACAAAGAGCTCAATAAGGTAATGCACTTTTCAATATAAGAAATGCATCGTTTAAAGCATCAAACCAATATGCAAAGATGAAAGAAAGTGCTAACTGTTCACTATGGTGGCAGAAAAATGATTCTTTATACCTTGATGCCTTCATTTTCCAAGCCAATTTCTCCTACTTTGCATATCTCTGCTATGTTTGTGGATGTGATATGTCTCCTACACAAAAAACATGTACCATTTTATGGCCTTCAATCCAATTACATCCATGTATATTTTTAATTCCTCTATCTTTCATCAATCTCTTTACTATTTGAACCTCGTACAAATATTTTAGATGAAGAACCCATTATTGTGAAATGTGCCTCCAATTGAGTAAAGTGAATCCATGCTCTGCATCATAATTTGAAGTTGTTTCCATTCCAATGTTCTGATTTAGTTTGTTTGTATGGCTTTGTATGAATACCACATTGTGTTGTGTGTGGATTTGGTTTCAAAGCTCTGTTTCTTTTGTTTTTAGTGGTGACATAACTCTAAAATTTGACTTTTGTGCATAACAGGTTAGTGGAAAAATTGACAACTCTGAAGGGTTTAGAGGCTCGATTGAGAGAGATACATGGATATTTGGATCTTGTTGTTGATGGGAGGCTTCCACTTAACCATAAATTTTTGTACCATTTGCAGGTATGCAAAAATTTATCTACTTACATTCATTCAAGAGGCTACATCGGTTATCTTTTGTCATATGGTTGGATTAATGTGGCATACAATGTCAATGTGGGCTATAGTTTTTTTAATATGTTCAAGTTATGCATAGTTTACAATGAATACAAACAAGGGTGAAAAGGGGCATGTAAGTTAAAACAACCATCATTAACAATCATTCTTTATACTATGTTATATTTATTCATTATTCCTAAATTCTTAAACATACAAACTAGGAAGAGAACTCTATTCAATACATGAGTATGTACTACATATATTGTTGTATCCAAGCCTTATGATCTTGGATATATCTAGGAAGGCCCAAGAAAGGATTTTCATGTGTATAAGTAGTTGATTAGATGTCTGAGAAGTTTTGGAAGAATAACAATACAGGACTGTTACGTCTAACAATAAATAACAATGCACTAGTTTCAATAAGAGTTGCATGGACATGGATATAGACACCTATGTGATTTTTTTTCAATGCCCCCCTTCTATTGTTATGGTATTGATCTTATTATAGGTCCTCTCTATATTGCTAGCATTGTATTGAACACTACCTCTGAAACAAAAGAAACATTTTTTCTACTCTTGTACAATTTTTCTTTTTGTAATTCCAATTATTTTCCTATACTACAACTTTTGGAATATTTTGTTAAAGTGAATTTACAATTCAGTATGCAAATTCATCCATGTTTCAGAACTTGCAACCTCAAGATGGATAAATACTATCTCACAAACCTGCACCAACTTTCCTCTTCATTTATTTATAGAAGACTTGCACCAGCATTCCTCTTCATTCTTGCAAGGTACTTTGTTGTCATTTAATACTTTGATAGTTATTTTATGACATTTGGCTCAAGTTCGGAGTGCTATATCAATCTATTCTATGATCAACACTTAATATAAGTTTATATCAGCAAATACATGTCATGTATGGTGTTTTGTAATGCATGTGAAGCTAACTTGTAATCCTTTGAATGGTCATACCACCAAATAGTTATCATTTTTTTGTTGTAAACACAAGATGGTAGTACCACCAATGGGTGTGATTCTTTGCTTATTGTATTAAGCTTTCCCACTAAATAAGTGGAGGTTCCTTTTACTTGTCCACTAAATAAGTGGTTAATTTGTATTAAGCTTTCCCACTAAATAAGTGGAGGTTCCTTTTATTTGTCCACTGAATAAGTGGATGTCTGTAATAACACCTGCTAAACAAGTGGTTGTGTGTTTTATTCCAGTATTGTAAGCACTCCACGTAATAAGTGGTATTAGTTGGCTTGCCACCTAATTCATTTCCTTTCAATTGAAAAATCTCAATTTAATTGTATAATCTTGAACATTCTATGCTCTCACCTTGCCCATCTCAGGAACTAGGTGATCAGAAAGTGGGAAGGAAGTTGCATTGTATATCACTTTCAATTAAAGTTAACTTCAAAAAAATAAAAATAGGAGTGTATATTACATGTTGAATTCCTACTCTTCAACAACACCCTTCATGTACATCCTATCTTGGCTAAAAGACGCTCAAGTAATAATTGAATGTCATGTTTTAGTGTTCTCTTTGGGGGCGACCCCTTAGGTTCCACAAATTATTAAAAAACTTTACTCACCAAATTACTTATAACTTATTAATCTTGACAATTGCTTCTATCATGAAATCCTTTTAACTAATCCCTTGTTCCTCTTTTCTCCTCAACATTAGAAAAGGAAAATTTCCACTAGCATTGATAAATCGCTTGGCTTTTGCTACACTTATCATGGTGATTTGTGTTTTCTTCTGGACTACATATGAAGTGTAGGCTTCTCTATCTACAATCAACCCATATTTATTATTCCTTCTCAAACACGTAGTAACCCACAAATATAGGTATGGACTTCCAAATATAATCCCACATACATCTAATGGTACCGCATCAACCAACAATTCAGCTTTGAAATTAGTCCCTATTAAAAACTTGAATTTGCATTTCTTTACCTTAATCTCTATGCCATCTTCTGGCCAACCCAACACATAAAGTTGTGGATGATCTACCACTCACAATCCCAATTCATTGACCAAATTCTAAGATGTTAAATTGGCCTAAGAACATGTATCAAAAAGAGAGTCTTGCTTTTTGTCCCTAATTTGGATACTAAAATGAAAGAGCTTGTCATTTCTTTCTCCTCTTTTGCTTTGGACTCTCACTTGCCACACACATCTCTTTACACACAACACAATATCACATTTGAAGTGGAATCACCATGAGTCTCTTTTCCTTTGTTCATTATTACTATATTGGCATATTTTACCTTTCATCTTCTCTAAGGGAGTTTCAAATCCAGTGTAGCCTTCAACAATTTTCTTCACTATGCCCTTCTTTTCCACAATGGGCACACTATGATTTTCCTTTCCTCTTGATTGTAGGATTGGAATTATTTCTTACATTCCACTTATTTTTCTCCCTATCCTTCTAACCTCCTTATTGTTGACCCTTTTCTTTTCTTTTTATTCTTGAAAGAATATACCTTCTTGTCCAACTCCACATAATGGGCTTGAGCACGTACACCTTTGCAATGTCTTGAGGCTTCACCATGAGAATTGTTGTTTTTAGTTGATCATGCAACACATCTATGTTCTTCATCAAAATATCCATTTCTATGACACCTTTTCCTAGTTGAACTACCCTCTTCTAGAACTCATTGGTATACTCATGTAAAATTTTATCATTGTCGGAAGTAGTGCCATTGAATAACCCTATCTTCTTCATAATAGATGGGATAACATTGCTTCTTTGGTAGGTTCTTGAAGTATATTCATTTCAAAACAAGAGCCATGTTGTGACATTTAAGAGATAATACATAGCTCTCATACCACATGAGAGCATGGCCAAAAATTGAGCTTGGCAAACAAGATTTGTTGACGAGAGGTAATCTTATGAAGGCTGAAATACACCTCCTGTAGTGCCCTCCGTTTCGGTCGTCGTTGATGTTAAGTAAGTTGACCGTTGGGTGGTTATGTCATTTTCGCATGTTTGAGTAGTGTGAAAAGTTGATTTTGAGGTGTCTTGATTTTGTAATATGGTATAGTTTTGATTATCTTAATTAATTAAATTAAAAAGGATTAAAAGGGAACTTAATTTAATTAGGAAGTGAAATTATAACTGAATGAACTACATTAATAAATGATATGATAACTACTTTGGATGGTCAATTATTAAATTAAAATAATAACTAAAAGAAGCATGAGTAATTAAACAATGTGATAAAATAAGATTTTTATTAATTTCTTTGTGAAATAAATAATTAAATAAATGTTTTAATATAATTAGAGGTTATAAATAAAAAGAGGATATTGCAAGGTAATTATCATTTGATGTTTAAACTCGATTAATAAATGTAAAAGTGAGAAAATATTGAAAGGATAAAATATTTCATATATGATTTTCTTTTATCATTATTCCTCGGTGAAATAAATAATAAACATGAAAAGAAATATTATTTGTATTTCACGATTCGGTTATGGGGAAGGTGAAACGACATTCAGTTAGGAATTGAGGAGGCAGGTTACAGTTTCCTATTGCTGGAATTGAAGAGGTCTTCCATGGAGGCACAAGGGGAACTTATAAGGCACGTTGCAGAATGAAGAGGGCTTCCATGGAGGGCACGTTGCAGGGTATGGAGGTTGAGAAATGATAGGCGTGGAAAGATTCCAAGAAAGTTCTCCACATTGCAGATATCAAGCATATTTTGTGGGACATGCTAAAGCAACGGAAGCATTTGTACAGGTCATGCTTTTGAACTCTCTGTTCCCTTGCTTAAAACAATAGAGTAAATGTTGGAATCTGTTATTGTAAATTCAGAGAAGTCTTTCTTCATCTATTTTAAAAGGATTCGTTCCTCTACTCTCTCTCAGTGCGTCTAACCTCTGTGCATCCTCCTTTCTATACCTTCCATCTGATACTCTCTGCTCCAATCTGTAACTTGAAGGCTAATCCCTGTTCATATTTCACATTCATAACTTAAAAGAAGCCTCGTTGCTGCGCAGACGTTGTAGGGGAAATAGCTTTCAATTTAGTGGGCGCTGGTTGTTCTTGTCTTCTAGTAAATTAATTTGTGGCTGAAACCCAAGGATTAGCGTCTGAAATTTGTTGTTTTGTTTTATAATCCTCAAATAGCAGTTTAGATTAAACATTAATAGTCAAACCCTCTGAAACGATGCCCTTTATTTAACAAGATAACAGCATAACTTTTGGTTAAACATTATCGCATTCCTTGGGATATCGATCAGATACATCTGCCATTCGTATCAGCTTGAAAGTTTCTAAAATTTATGTTTTTATTTAACTCCTCTTCGCGCCCACTCTTCAGCTTATGTCTTGTAAATCTTTACTAGTATTATGTAATTGTTGCATTCATAGCAGGCAATTGAATTTTCTCCTGTCATCACTATATGAGCTTGAACAATGAAATTTTCTTTTCCCTAGAAAGCTAGAGTTTATAATATCTGACAAACATAAATAAGGCATCACCGTTGGAAATACTCAACCTATATTCATATATGATAGAGATTCAAACTAACTGCTTGTATGGGTATTCTGAACTTTTAATACCTCCCAGCTTCATTTGAATCTTCCTAGCCCTATGCATGGCAGCGCAAAATCCTCAGTTTCTGGTTCTCTTTTGACTAATGCCTGGAGTAGCGGGCACAACATCATAATCACTTTACTATGATAAAACCATGCAAGATTGTAAAAAGAAAGAGAAATTTATAAGACGGTGGTCAGTTGAAATAAGTGTTATCACAGTCAACTATTCCACAGGAAAATGTCTTAATTTTTGCTTTCATATCCTCTAGAGCACTTGCAATCACAATATCTGGCAAAATCATCCTTCTCTTAAGCCGCGTAGTTGCACCTCACCTGCCTCTTTTTCTTCGGTCTTGAGAACATTCGGGATTTGATAATAATGCAAGTGGATGGCGACATTTCCAAATTCCAAGACTCACTTTCTAATTGGCTTCTCACATTTTTGCAACCGTAACCATCTCAAACTTGGAGGAAGCTTGGTTTGTGTGTCTTCTCTGATGCCGTCCATGAGCAGATTGTCCAAGTGAAGAAATTGAGAACCAATGGGCAGATTATTCAATTCTCTTGGTCTGCGCAATGTTTCAAACCCTTGCCAGTTACCTCCGTTCAGTCGAAGCTGAGAGAAATTGATGTTATTGGATTCAGTGCTTAGATGAACTCCTTCACATAGTCTGGTAATCTAAATTTATAAAATCGCCCTGGAACCATTGGTAGAATCAGCACAGCTGCAACGTTAGACTTGCAAAAGTGTAGTAAATTAATTAGTCTCCCTGGTTTCAGTGGTAACCTGTCACAGTAGCGCACATTCTATTGTGCAAGCCTAATCTTCAGATTGTTTCGTTTCTCATCATCAATATTCTTCTCTAAAACATCAAATCTGTAAATTGATGGAAATGGTTCGCATCTCTCAAAACAATTTCTCTTGCAACAAACTTGGAAAGTTGCCTATAGAATTCGATGCCTTCATTGCTCCTAGAGATGCCTTTATCATGCTTTTTGCTTGGAATTTGGTGTTGATTGAAGTTTAAGTTGAGAACAAAATACCATTAAAATAAATCTTCAAAATCTCCACCGTATGCTTTTAGGCGTGATGTTAGTTGGCTTAGGTAAGGAATCTTCTAATTGCTTGTTTATAATTTAGAAAAAACATAGGGGAGACAAATTTAGCATAATAGGAGCTTCCTTTTAGGGAACCACGTATATTCCCCATGAAAAGGCATTCTATTACTTAAAAAGACCTTTTAATTAGCATACACCTTATGATTAAGAGAGTGGAATATATTCCTATAAGATAGATTAGGGTATAGATATTTTTAATATTAGGGATTCTCAGAAAATATCTATTCTCTTTTTACATTTCCTCTTTAAAAGAATTAAAATATATAAAAGTGGTTTTAAAATGTTTTTATGTGTGTAAAGTTATTAGATTGATTTAATATTTTAAGGTGGTACACTATTATTATTAACTTGTTTTATATAAAGGAATTAAGTAATCTTGACAAATAAGAAAGTGATAGAATTAGGAATGGAGATTGTTGTTATTTAAGAGTTTTAGGAAATTATTATGACCACAATTAATATGGTTTATTCTTTGTTCATTCGTAGCTGAATATTGTTATTTTATAACCTTAGGGTAGTATGGTAAGATTAGGGTGTAAGCTAAATAACTAGAAAATTTTATTAAGATTGTCTCAAATATTATTATTCGAGGGAAATAATCTTTTGAGTTAATTATGAGATTAATAATAAGGAATATTATGAAATGTTAAAATGTGCCTTGAGATAATTACAATATGTGGTTATAGAGTTCCTTTAATTACTTTAAATTAATTCTTCTTGTTAAATGATTGGATAAATGGTATTTGAGTGGTTATTGTAAGTTTAGGGGTAAATTGATTTGTGGTGTTCTTGTTGGAATCACTTGGTTTCAGAAGTAATTTCATTCTATTAGGATTCGTATTAAATAGATGATGGAGTTGGTTATCTTATAGATGATATAGTTATTTTAAATATAATTATTTGTAGTAAATACTCCCTTAATTAAATTAAGTGGATATGTTAAAATAAGTGGTAAGAACGTTGAAATAATGCTTAAATTAAAGGAAGGTCTTTATGGTTATAATGTGTGAGTAAATGTGCTTTAAACAGAGTGTTTTGATTACTGGTTTAAGTGATATTTAATTGTTTTAAGTTGGTTGTTATTTATGGGATATTTATGGAGATGTCTCGATAGCCTGTTCATTGTAAGTGTTTTAAGATAGTGTTCTTCAAGGTTGATGTGTTTGATGGTTTCCTTGTATGGAATTATGTGCGTAAAATGGGAACCCGTATTATTGTTCATGATTGTTTTAATTTTGGAAGGGTATGCTTGAGAGTTAGTGTCTTGTGGCTTATAACATCAGATTATACCTTCATTCGCAATATTGTGATATCCTTAAATGTTGGAAATGATTGATCTTTAAAATAATGTTCTTATTAGATTGCTTCGAGTTACTTCTTATTGAATGAATGGTTATATTGTATTTGAATGTGTGGTTCATGGATTGTTTTGATAGACCCTTTCAATGTGAATTTTCCTGAATTGATTTTTGAGTTGGAGATTTTCACTCATTTTATTTATGTTGCTATTCGTTGGGAACCAGTATGTGTTCTTTTGTTCTTTACCTAAGTGGCAAATTGGTTAATGTTATCTTTGTCATGATTGATGGTTCTACTTGATGAGTCAAATTTGAAAAGTACTTTGAGTTATGGGTATTCCGAGAGGAGAAAATAGAGGTTTCCCTTGGATTCCCAATTTAGTTCGTATCGAAGTGTTGGTGTTGTTGAATGGTGTTGTGGATCTTATTTTGGTGTATTTGCTCATTTTATTTACATTGGAAATAGTTCTTTGAGGTCTTGCAATTAATGCTGTCAGTTCCTTGATGGGGAAACCCTAGTGTAACTTTATGAGAATCTTCCAGAGGTTTATTTTACTAATGGTTAATGTTCCTCCTTTTATGTGCCCTTGTTGTGGCAAGTGTTTTGGTTTCATGTGTTTGAAAGGGTTGTACATGAATCGTTGAGATTATGTATTTATGGCAAGATGGGTAATGCCTTGCATGCTTCTCTGTTGTGATCTAATGTACTTGTTATGTTGTACAACCCTTGGATTTTGGTTTTATGTTTTGAGTATCTAGAGAGAGAGAGTGGCTCTAAGTGGGTGGTCGGCGCACAAAGGGGTGTCAGGATAGCCCTCGTTAGAGTGAATTTAATAAGTGATAATTTAAATAATTAACTAGGGGGTGGGTAGAATCACATTAAAAAGATAATTGATGCCTCATCCGCCTTTGAGTGCTACCACAGACTAAAGGGGATTGAGAAGGCCGTGGTTGGAAGATCGTTGCCTTGTCTTCATGAAAGGTTAACGGTTCCGCATGAGCAACCCTATGGAGCGGTTCCTTGAGATAGGTAGCCTGGATAACCATAGATGGAGGCGGTTCCTAGTGCTTGGTTGCCTGGATAATCCGTCAGTAGATGGAGGCGGTACCTTGCAGTAGGTAGCCTGGAGAATCCATGTTAAGCCATGCGATGACACTCTCCTCTAACACTCCTTCTTATGTTGTTTCTTTGGAAATCCTCTGGAAGTGGGTCTTTGTCTTGAATTGATGGATCACAGTTGTTTGAAATGATTTATGGTTTTACCCTATTTTATCTTTGGTGTACTTTGTGGTCTTGAATGATCTCATTGATATTTGACTTATGACCTTGTACTCTTATGGTACTGTTATATGATGTTATTGGAATTGTATTATGTTTTTTGGAAGTGTTTCATGATCATCCTTTGGTTATTTGTTTATTGGCTATTGCTTTGATTTAGGTGATGAGACTTAGGACTTTAAGTTATTATGTTAATTCTTGGATGTGGTTGTAATCCTTGAGTGTTATGATATTTTTGTATGACGTTGAGTCTTGTGGTACCATGTTTGGATGTTCTTGGTTGAGGTCTCTTTCTTGTTAGCTCCTAGCACGGGGGGTGGGTCTTCGGACTCACATGGTCGGGTGGAACGTGCTAAGCACCCCATTGGGTCCCCAGTCGAGGATCGAGAGGTGCGGATTGATGCTATTGCAGCGACTCCAGAGTTGTATCTGTCTTGGAGCCAGTTTTGATACTTGTATTTCTCTAATTATTTGTATCATGGTATCTTGTGTATGGTTTCCATTCATATTTGGAACACTCTTGTATCATTGTACTTCTTAAACGTTGTACTGTAATGAAATGTTAAACTTGGTGTGGATATTGACCATGGTAGTTGTTATTCAATGTGTTATGTAATCATGCATATGTTGTATTTATGTGCAGATGGCTTCTTATCAATGAATTTTTCATGTATGTGTTATATTTGTTATTGTTAATGATTATATCTTTGGATTTTATTCTTTATTGATGTTGTATGGATCTAAGTCGCGTAATGACTCTTCGTGTACCCCAAGGGATGTATGTGTTAATGAATCTATTTAAATGAAATTCATGTTATGACTTAATGTGTTTTACATGTATGTTATGTTTACTTTTAAAAAAAAAATTGTGCGGTAATTATTGTGTTGTTGTCCTTTGGGGTTCGCACGGCGGGGCATTACACCTCCATTTAAAATATCCATTGATCCAACTTCTTTGCACTAATCTCTCCATAATATAATTGTATGCCAATCTTATTTCTAGCCTCAAAGACACTCTATGTGGATGATTCTTGTTCCTCCGATTAAGTTTTTGCTAGTTGTTCTCATTCCTCCTCAAGGTTAAGCATTCCTATTTTCTAAGCTAAGGCTTGCATGAAGCCCTCAATCTGGTCTATCTTTCCCACTAAATTGAATATTCTAGCCACATTTACTTTGAATCTTCTAAAACAAGCTTCCCATACTCTTAACCTTCTCTAGCTATTGTCTTACATCCCTATTCCACTCTTGGATTCTAAGGAACTAATTTCTCATTGTCACCTGACCTTGTGGATGGAATAAACTATCCAAATGCTAATCAGCAATCCAAAACTTAAAGCTTTAAATCATTGGATTTCTAACCCAAATGAATATTTTTTTAAAAAAAAAATTGCAGGGTTTCATCGAAAGTTTGACAAACAACAAAAAAGTGCGACGAGGTTGCTATACAAGCGACAAATTTTTCATCGTAATGGAAACTCCACTTCGTCAGAATAAGGACGAATTTTTGGTGTTTTTTTGACAATTTCAAATTGGGGCTTTGCAACGTTTTGTGTTTTTTTCCATCGATAGATGGATGAAATTTCGTCAATTTTGCAATGTTCACCACCAAAATTTTCTGTGGCACTGATCGACGATGTTGGGTCATGGTTTCAACAAATAAAAGTTGGTCATTAAAGTGATGAAATTCTAGCAACAAAATTTAAAATAGGATTTCATCGGTAATTCTACAATATTTTGTCGCTATGTCACCAAACATTCGTCAGAATTTGTAGTCAAATACAGTAGTTCTGTGACCTCCATCACCACTCCAATCATCACCCCTTCTCCCACCACCTCTCCCACAATCATTTATCCTCCCCCTCCCTTGGAGTCTCCCTCTCAGTCCTCTATGCAACCTCTCTTGAGTGGCTAGAAAATATGGATTTGTCAATGGTAATAGTTTGTGTTGTGCCCACTAGTCATCATAGTTTGGTGTAGTCCATACATCTGCTACCTCTACTCCTACACCCCAATGTATAAGTTGTAGCTGGTCAAAATCTTGAATGGAAACCTAGGGACTAATCATGGGTCCCCACTGTGCTACCTCCCATGTTGATTTGGAAAAAAATGGCCAATTCATTTGGCTCACCCTAGATTGCTTGTCAAACTATTGAAGCACTCACTCTGACAACTACCACTCTATGATATGCTTGCTTTGAATGGTCCATCTAATCAAATATCTAGTCTTCCTATAGTAAGGAATATGTTCATACCAAGGGGAACACTACCTGTAAGGCCTCCATGTGAAGGCATCCACCAAATCAATCTCATGTCACCACCATCCAACATCTCCAACATGAGTGTGTGTCAAAGCTTCTTCATACATGATACATAAGATAAACCACGTGGAAAGTCTCTCACTGTCACTAGTTTGAAAATGGCTATATGCTCCCACACCCATATGTGGAGTAGTGTGGTCCCACATCCAACAGAACAAGTGCCTCTATAGGAAACATAGTGTAACTGGGAATATAACATCGCTAGAACATAGGGGCCCCAGGCATATACAATATCCTCGTCCATCATGTTGACCAACATCTAGCCCCATCCAATAGGAAAATTGTGTCCTCTCTAGTGTGACACTAGGACACCTGTTATGCAACTACAAACAAAAATGATCAATCACTTGTATCAATCTACGAGGGTCTCCCATTTTATCTCATACTCCTCTCCTAGGTCATCGGTGCTGAAACACCTTTGTATGGCTACAAGGCCAAAGTTAGGATCGTAGACAACTCTCTCCCCATGAGTGGGAATCTTTAGGATGTGTCATACATTCTCCAATGTCACTATCACCTCATCGGTGAGCAGATGGAGTGAACTCATCTTTGAATACCACCGCTCAGTGAGCACGATGATCAAACCCTGGTTAGCCCTGATCTCGGGCATGAAAGTAACATAATACAAACCAAGTGCGTGCAACATGCTCCTCTCTATCTCGTATAGATGATTGTACAACCACATCGACGATGACTGAATCTCGTGAGTATATAATGGGAAAAGCCTCACCTATGTTCAAACGAACATATTACGTCAATCGAAACATTTGGCTAAACTTATTGGACCTTTTGAGACTTAGAAATTTTACCTAAAATTGCATTAAATTTTTCAACAATTAGATGCATAAAACTTTTTTATAAACTTAGTGCACATAAACACACATGATACACTCTCATACATATGTGGTGCTACCCTACAAATGCAGTGATACTTCCTATAATTGTACTGCTAATTCAATTACAGGTTTAAAAAAAGTTGTGAAACGGCTACAAATGTGGTTCCATAGAATAAATGCAATGTACCTTCTAGATGTGTTGTACAATCCTACAAATGCGTTGAACACAACTATAGTTGCGGTGCAAAAACTGTACCACATCTGTTTGCTCAATTTTCAGCCCTAAAATCTACTAAAAAAAGGAATTTTTTTAAAGAAAAAAATGAGCATGTATTGCGTTGCCCAATCCCTAGCACTACCTAAAGGTCCGAACATGCTATCTAAAGTGTGAGCTCTTTGAAATTCTTGCCTATTTATTCTATCTTAATTAATTAAATAAATCTTATTTATTTAATTACGTCTTTAATTATCTTGTTCCTCTACATAAATTAAATAATTACTTTAATTATTTAATTATCCCCTTTCTAAGTTAAATAATTACTTTAATTATTTAATTCTTCACATTCACACTCCCTAAATTAAATTATTATTTTAATTATTTAATTATCCTATTTTCTCTCAACATTATCCACTTCCTCAATAATAAATAAAACATTTTATTTATTTATCTAGTTCCCACTTGCACATTCCTCAAATATTTAATTCATTAATTAATTATTATCTCATGCATCCCCACCTTGTTCGTAATGAGCACTCTCTTCCAGTTGACTAGATAATCAATGTTAGTCCACAAATTAATCAAAACAGTTTACCCCCACTCAATGAGAGTTAACGAGGTGATCAAATTCATTAACTGATTAATCAATTCCCCATGCAAATAGTTAACTAAAATATTACAGCCAGTTGGAGTTAGTTAACTTGTTCATCGATTCTTCTCAAGGATTCTTGATCCTTGATCTTGATTATCCACCTCTTAATCTTGATTGTCCTTTCAAATCAGAATTTTCTATAGAAGCAACCCTCATTCCTCTTTGAAAACTAACCACGAATCTTCAATATTTGGAACCCTATATCAATCATCAATATCTTGAACTTGAAGCAATATAGTGCATACAAATCCTAAGAGCAAGGCAAGGATCAAATTGAGAAGAGCAATGAAGGTCATGTTCAAGGGTAACATAGGAAGGTGTTATTGTATCAATCTATTGTTTTTTATGTTGCAATTGTTCTTTATTGTTTGATTGATTTGAGTATTGGTTTGGATTATAGTTAGTGGTTGCTATAGTTATTCATGATTTATATATGTATCCCATTTCCTAGTCAACAGTAGGATACTTTAGTCTTCAAACTATGTCATTCCTTAGCCAAGCTATATTATTTGTATTCATCTCCACAATAGAAAATTGTGTCTTCTATATCATGTGTTCTATTAAATAACTAACTATGTTTTCCTCTAGCAAGTGCCAAACAAAACCATATATTGCATCTAGGTTGATGCAAAAGTTGTCTCCACAAAAAGCTCAAAAGTGGAAGTATTTACCTGTTTTTCAAAATTTGTCACACTTGGACTGAAAATTTGAAGCACTCACACATTGAATCTTAAAAAAAGTTAGTAATATGAAATTTATTATTTTGAATCTAGTTTTCAAATATATAATTTATTCTAATACCTAGAGGATACACATTAAATTTTAATAGGCATGTATAAAAACCACTTTTTAAAATTCACATTTTTTTTACCATACCATGCACGTGTACGAACAACACTTTTTGACCTAGAAACAAAATTATTTTTCTAATTCCTTTTGGGGAAAGATATGTAACAACCTGAAGATTAATGAAGATATTCTTTTGTAATTTTTTTTATTGAACTTTAATTGGCCCTAATTGTTGTTTTTAAAAATCAACATGTACAAAGAACATAATTGGACCTAAAATAATTTTTTTTTGATGAATTGTTTGAAGATTGATGTCATGTAATTTTTTTTGCAAAAAATGTTAACAAATAAAGAGATTAAAAAATTAAAAAAAGCTTGATATTTCAAGTTTATGGGTCAGTTTGCATAGAAATTAATTAAAAAATAGAAAACATAATCAAATCTTTAAAAAAATTATATATTTAAAAACTGGGCATTGTGATCTATAATGAGTTTAATTTCATAGATTAATTCTAAAAAAGAGTCCATCAGCTATATTGCCAAAGTTAGACATTTCTCTTGTATTTGCCTTAGTTTTTTAGTCGCGGGTCAAAGGCTAAGGGTTGCTTGCCAAGCCTTTCCCAAGCCTAAAACCCTAGAAAAAAGTGACTTGAAATTTTGAATTTTTTTAGAACTGGTACCCTCTTTAAAATGGGTACCCATTCTAAAAATAGAACGAGTACCCATTTTAAAATGGGTACCCATTCTAAAAATAGAACGAGTACCCATTTTAAAATGGGTACCCATTCTATTTGGGAACGGGTATCCATTTTAAAATAGGTACCAAATGTAAGGCTCGAGTTCTTGATCCTGAATGGGTACCCTTTTTTTTAAAATGGTTAGCCAATCGTTTCAACATTTTTTTTGGCCAAAACCTCCCATCTTCATGGTCCCAACTTCTTGCACTTACCCATCTAGTAAATTGCACTTTAAATTTTTATTATCTTGATACTCTACAATAGTTTCTTCCACAACCTTGGAAAAACCAAAATGTTTCTTGTTAGAATCATCCAAAAGATTAATTGCATTTTGAATTTCAATTCAATCTCCAACCATATTTTTTTTTGAACTTGGCTATATGAAATACTTTCACTATTTCCCAACTCTACATTATTATTTTGAAGCTTTGTACATTTCATGTGAGACTTTCTATATTTATGTATTATTTGAGCTACTAAGGAGCTATCACGTAGTCCATAATCAAACACATGAGAAGCACAATGGATATTATTTGAGCTTTCCCATATTTTGAAGATGCTTAGAGAGTAAGCTTCTTATTGAAAAAAATCCATCAATTTTTCCATTTTTTCATGATTTGAAACTTGAGGATTATGAATTAATGCTTTCTCTATAAATTTATTCCCACCTTCAATCCTTGATTTTTATGCATAGGATCCATCACATCATAGAAATTTTTTTTGTATCATTTGGCACCCTTTCCTTCATAGTTGATGCAATTGTACCAAAATCTAAACTATCAAGTTTCCTAATTTTTATATCCAAAAAAGAAATTTTTTACTCTAATAGATTCTCCAATAAAAAATTTCATCATTAAATTTCCAAATAGATTTCATAAAAACACTCCTTTTGACATCAAACTATACCAATGACATTATTCCTTTCACCAATCAAAATCTCAAAATCTAAATCCTCCCAAAGTCCGTCTAAATTCCCATACTCATGCAACCTTTAGAAAAAAAAAATGATCTATCATACTAATTAAACATAATTCCACAAAAAAATATATTATTTAAAACAATGAAAAACAAAAATATCTTACTCTGTATAAATCTTATTTTCTTGTAAAATAGAGTTGATGTCCCAATAACCCTAAAAAATACTAAGTACAAAAAATATAAGATATTTAAAAATCCAAAGTTAAAAACTAATCAATCAAATTTTATTTATACAATCTTATCATACTAATGTAGTGTATCTTAACTTCATTGTATTATAGTTGATAATAACACCACATATACTATCGGTTGATGCTTCTAATGTGGTGCATGCTTTTTAAGTGCTAATTCTATCCATTGGCATAACCACTAGTTTGACATTAGCACTTTCTAATAAATTCTTAAGCTTTAAAACCTCTACTACACTAAATTACTTAGAATAGTTTTTTTTTTCATTGTGATTGCATTAGGATGATATAAGAGGCATTATGTGCTGATAGGGGTCTCAAATTTAAAATTTAAGGATTTATTAGTATTAGAATGGTATAAGAGATACTATAAGTTTCTATATTTATTCAAATACAAAATGTGTGATCTAGATTTTAGTTCATTCTTATGATTGCATTATCTATAGAATTGTCATAATGCAATTGTAATGTATGGTTTTTTTATTATGTAAAGAGTAATTTGATGATTCGTACAATTTATGAAAACATAATCACTTCATTTTCACTTTTATGATGTTTTTTCTACAACAAGTGGCTGACACAAAACATCCAAGGGAGACTACCTAAAACAAGAATCAATTAAAAATCACAAGGACTTTCACAAAGACTTTCAAATACTTCTAGAGACCTAATCACATAACACAAATGGATAGGAAATTCAAAAATTGATTATTATACCACAACACATAGAATGAAGTACATAACATCATTTGTACAATCTTATAACATAATAGTCAATCTTCAATTTAGCAGTTCATAATCAGGACCAACAATACATAACCTTGGTATAAGTGATACTTATACGATACAAAAATTTCAACATAAGTTTTCACAAATGGGAAAGGATTATCAACATAAATACAATAACACATTCAAGAACAAATGATACAACACAATACAGATAAAATGATAGAGCTATTTTCTCCTATACAACTTCAAAACTGAATTAATTTTTCTTCTTGACAACAGTAAATCTGTCATCCATAAAACAACCATAAAACACTCAAATCAACTCGAAATTTAAATCTATCAAAGACCCATTTCAGATTTGGCCCTCAACTACTTAGGAACTTAGACATAATTAAACAAAAATGACTCAAAAATTTACAAAATGCAAAACAACAAATGACTCCCACAAAAAACCTCTTTTTGGTATACTTGATTACAACCAAATGACAAAATAAGAAACCCAACAACCAGATATTTTTCAAAATATAAAATATTAAAATTTTAATTAATTTAACCATTTTTCAAATTCTTATAAATCTAAAATCCTAGTCTTACATTGACTGATTGCAATTACAGGGAGAAACAAGAGAGAATTTACAATCATGGAGGAGTAGTTTGACAGCAGTCTTGTGTAACAACCATATCTCAAAAATTATGATCTGGGTTTCTGAGATTTGTAAACATAATTTAAAAGACAACAAAATTCAAAAACCCTTTAAAATTATCACCAACCCAGTTCGTAAAAACATAATTATGGGTGATGCAATCAAACCATTTTATTAGTAGAGAACTAAGACAATAAACATGTATTGATTTGTATTCAGGAATAAATAAATGTTTCAATCATACATAGAATACAAATATCTATCACTTATTTTCAAGAATCAGAGAGAAAAATCAATCAAATTATTCTTACATTCAAAAAGAAAAATTTAAAACAAAATATTTCAAAATCCAACCTAGATCCAATGCTTGACATGGATGAAATTTTGATGCCGAGCTCCGAAAAAATTGAACTTCTGACTCTTTAATCTAGAATTTTCTAAAAACTACAATTCCCCAACAAAATCTATTCCCCTCAAATCACAATTGAATTCCAAATCACTCTCCTCCAAATTTCAATTCAAAACCACTCCAAATTTCCCAAAAATCTATTTCTTTCTTTTTTTCCCAAAATCCTCTAAAATTTCATGCAAAAAAAAGGAAACTCTCATTTCCCTATTTTTTTCTCATAAATAAAACTAATTAGAATTCAAAAGCGAAGAAAAAGAAAATGAAAGTAACTTTCTTTCTTTTTCCCAAAAAGACTCTTTTTTCCCCCAAAAAGACTCTTCTTTTCCAAAATAAAACAAGTAAATAAAATCCTATTGTAAAATAAATTACTAAAATATTAAATTAAAGTACCTATCCTCATCCCATTAATAAAATAATTAAAATAAATTAAATAATCAAATTAACTTACATAATTAACTCATTTGTTTAGGGTTTCCCAATAAATAAATTTAAAATATTATAAGAGATAAAATAACCTCCTTAAAAATAATCACTCTACCAAAATAGTAAATCAAAACATAAATATAACATATGCTTACATATTAATATTTAAATATTTACTAATAAATATTAATATGTAATAAATAATATTAGAATATGTTAATATTTATAACTTTATTTTCATAAAACATAATATACATATAATCATAATAATATTAATAACAATTAAATAATAACAACTAACATGAGCGACCCAATATCTAACTTCACTCAAATAATCCACATCTAAGACTAGGCATAAACTATGAAATAACTTCACATAAAAAAAAAACATTCACATCAAAGCATAAATAACAAGAATGGTCACAACAGTGACTAACCTGACTTACTAAAGGACTTAGTGCCATTAGAATTAAGTCCACACTCAAAGCTAGACATTGGAGTCACACAATCACATAACTCAACAGAAAAAATTCACACACGTGCAACACTCAAATCATAGGGTAAAGGAGATTGGGCATTGTCCCATGACAACTCGAAAAGGTGATCACACATTGAATCCATTTTCTCTAGTTGGGGACAATTACTAGGGTTAGGTTATAACTTAGGTCTAGATGTTATCTCCTCAATCACCATTGGGATTAGAGGCATGCTCATACCTGCTAATTCAGGTGGAGACATGGTCTAGTACTTGTTCCCTCAAACATACAATTTAGAGCACATGTGCATAATAGCCGAAGCACTAGGAAAGGAATTCTAGCGATCATATCTCATTCTCGTATGTCTCACATACGTCCAATTGTATAATACCGCCCTTTCCACAAACACACTATTGCATCACTTAACTATCTAAATAAATCTCTGCATAATAATAATAACATGACAATATACACCATACTCACCAAAGCACTAACAAAAAAGCATGTCCCATATTGCAACTACAAGGCTTGAACACAAGTCAATACATCTTCATCTTCAAGTTCCAAAGTCAAACTTCCTGCACATCTATGGTGAGAATGGAGGGGCACTACATAAAAAATTTAATAAGGACTAAATTATCATTGGAGTGTTTAGAGATAAATTATAGTAAAATATTTAGCAAGTTGTAGAATTTTTTTTGACAAATTGTGATAATTTACAAAAGTGCAAAGCTCGAGTAGAAGAGGGCAAAGAGGTTATATGATGATGTAGGAAAATTGTTGATAATCTTGCATGATTGTTTGAACAAAGAAATTTTTTCACTTGAATGCTAAAGAGTTGGAAAAGAGATAAAATATTTGTTTCAAAACTATACATATTCAAATTTCCAATTTATGAAACTATATATATTTACTTCAAATTCCTTCAATGCACACCATATTTCATCATAAAATGAACTACACCTTATATATTTAAAAAATTAAATTGACTAAAACCTACCCTTAATATCTATTCCTAGACCCCAATACTTGTACATAACTATATAATTAAATCAACCCCTATTTCCAAACATCTAAACATATACCAGTTTACATTTTAAATAATTTAAAATCTGTCAATATACATGGTAAGATATATCATTTCTTTTATACAATAGGGGTACCTGGGGTGAGACTAGTCCCCTGCGGGCGAGAGTCGCCGCCCCCAAGAAATCTCACCTTTAAAACCCTAGAGTGGAGTCGAACCCGAGACCAATGGAGAGAAAACCCACTGCCCAAATGAAAGTAAAAATATAAGTAAATAAATTCCCAAATGAAAGTAAAAAATTAAAAACTTTTGTTGCACTATCAACCAAAGAATACAATCTCTAAAAGAAACTAAATTTTTAATGATATAAATGATATGTTAAACACCTAAGCAAGTAATAGGATGCAAATGTTGCAATGTATTCTAGCACATGTTGCAGTATTTAACATCAACACGTGAAGCTTTTCATGGCCTCCACGATTAACTAAATTTAAAAAAAAAAAAAAAAAATTACAAATGAAGATTTCTACCGCCGAAGGAAATAAACTCATATTCTACAATCAACAATGATTCAACATAATTTCTTTGATTTTCAAGCATATTAGTGTTAGAGAGATACATAAGATAAATTCATAAATTGTAAAGATATGGCAGAGGAGTAGTAGATGAAGCCGAGGTGACCAGAGGCTTCGAGCATCCATGACCCCTTCATTGAGGAATTAGTTAGAAAAAACCAGTGTTGTAATGACAATAACAGAGCCATGTGACGTTCTCATCTCAAATATGCTTGTCTCTAGCTTTGGAAAGGGCATGCACTCTTATCACAAAAAATCCCCCTCCTCTGTTTTACAAGAAGCCCCAAACATTAGAGTTGATGGATATGTTGCCACTGATGTCAGAGATGATGGAAGGTCCTATCATAATAAACATTTTCATCCATCACAATCCAAATTCCATAATAAAATTATCCCTTGTCAAGAACTAATATGGTGGTTAAACACAAATGGAACATCTTATAGAAATAAAGCTTAACAAATCATGGAATAACAGACGAAACTACCAAACTAGCTTCAACCTAGCTGATCAATTATCTATGTATCTATCAACGTTACCTATCTTATCAAAAATCCTTTTTCTTCTAGGTTGTTGCATTATCGGAACCAAACCAGGCATCTTATATGAGATGTTTCACTCCTTAAATCAGACACAATATTTTGAATCATATCAAACACTTATCAGTGGACAAGAAGATCTAAATGGCTGTGGACTCATTTGGTCTAGTTAAGTATTATCTTTTTATCTAATTTATCTTATGTAATGTTCCTATGCTACTCAATGATATCCACATGTGACTAGAGCAACAATGATGAATCATGATGTTTCTTTTTGTTGATTTTTGTTTGTGGTTTTATCTTGATAATATGACTGGGGAAACTAAGGTCCTTATGTGTGATTAGGGTTCCATTTGGCATAATGAAAACATCCTATACAAGTTAAAGGTCAACTAACACTTTCTTGCATTAGGATTAACATGTCCTATGACTACTTCCTCACATATTCCAACAAGGTTCTATTGTTACTAGTATGAAACTGGGAAATCCTTGTTTGATGTTTCTAAATATTTGACAAACAGATATTAACGTCACCAAGGTTTGTCTCAACTTGGTGTACACATATTCACTTGTCCATATATCAACATCTTTAGGCAAATAGAAACAAAAGCCACCATCACAATTCATGCTTTGGTGTGCATACATCTTCTTGTCACATAATAAAACACTCTATGATGATAAAACATGCACTACTGAAAGCTCAAATACTATCAAATCATATATCACTCTTGGATGGACGGTCCATCTAACTGTTCTTCACTCCTTACTAACTATTTCTTCTCGCTAACATTTCTTCCATCGATCCCACAGTCATCTCAAGGACGTGTTATGACACACAAAAAAATGCATTAGTTGCATCATCTTGCATCCATATTAATGTTAGAACACCATATTCAGCATCATATGCATCTCATATATATATCAAAATTTGTCATATTACAAAACTGATATGTCTATCAAAAATGGAGCTCACAGGCTTGATTGAAATATACATATGTCTAGATATACAAAATATATCAGGCAAACCTGAGATGCCCCTATCATCATGTCCCAAGGTGGGCATAGCCTATCAAGGTCTTTACCCTGATGGTCCAGTTTGATCTCTAGGTGACGGTGGAGGTGGATAAGGTGACCTTTGAGGAATTGATAGTCCACCACTGCTACTTGATCTCTGTGAATGTGATCTGCTCTAAGACTCGCTCTCAGTTTAGCTTGGTTCCCTCTATGAAGGTGGCACCACACCCTCATACAACTCATGATAATATTGTGCCTCACGACCTACCTGATAGAAGGTGAGAGAAAAATCAAAATTGGTTCCATTCACCGTCTCAATAAATTTGAGGGATCGCTCCTTAACCCTTTGCACCCTGATAGTAGCAGTATCCTACTCAACAGTCAATTGAGCTACCTAACCCTACAGACCCTACACTTGTACCTAGAGAGATTATATCTGCACCTATATAGCAACCATTTGTGAATCATGTCCTCCCACCTCAGCCTCTTCCTGCATCACATCTCTGATAGCCTCTCTAATGGATACCTCCTTAAGCCCCACATCCACGTCAACCTCCATATGTTGCTCCTCTCAAGCAACATCGTCCTCTTGAGCATGATCCTTCTACACACCCACATTAGGAATATCCTACTCTCGCTAAGCAATTTCCTCGACATGGACATCCTCTATAATGGGTAAAAGTTATCCTCTAGCTCTGCCTTTCCTCCCCTGTCTCTAGGACCTCCATCATCACCCCTTCTCCCACCACCTCTCCCACAATCATCTATCCTCCCCCTCCCTTGGAGTCTCCCTCTTGGTCCTCTACCCAAACCTCTCTTCAGTGGCTGGAAAATATGGATTTGTCAATGGTAATAGTTTGTGTTGTGCCCACTAGTCATCATAGTCTGGTGTAGTTCATACATCTGCCACCTCTACTCCTACACTCCACTGTATAAGTTGTAGCTGGTCAAAATCCTGAATGGAAACTTAGGGACTAATCTTGGGCCCCCACTATGCTACCTCCTGTGTTGATTTGGGAAAAATGGCCAATTCATTTGGCTCACCCTAGATTGCTTGTCAAACTGTTGAAGCACTCACTCTTACAACTATCACTCTATGATATGCTTGCTTTGAATGGTCCACCTAATCAAATATCTAGTCTGCCTATATTAAGGAAAATGCTCATACCAAGGGGAACACTACTTGTAATTCCTCCATGTGAAGGAATCCACCAAATCAATCTCATCTCTCCACCATCCAACATCTCCAACATGAGTCTGTGTCAAAGCTTCTCCATAGATGATACATAAGGTAAACCACATGGAAAGTTTGTCGTTGTCACTAGTTTGAAAAAGGCTATATGCTCCCACACCCATACGTGGAGTAGTGTTGTCCCACATCCAACAAAATAGGTGCCTCTATAGGAAACTTTGTGTACCTAAAAATATAACATCGCTAGAACATAGGGGCCCCAGGCATATATAGTACCCTCATCCATCATGTGGACCAACATTTGGCCACATCCAATAGGAAAAATGTGTCCTCTCTAGTCTTACACTAGGAGACTTGTTATGCAACAACAAACAAAAATGATCAATCACTTGTATCATTCAACGAGGGTTCCCATCTGATCTCATACTCATCTCCTAGGTCATCGGTGTTGAAACACCTTCGTATGGCTACAAGACCAGAGTTAGGATCGTAGACAACTCTCTTCCCATGAGTGGGAATCTTTAGGATGTGTCATACATTCTCCAATGTCACTATCACCTCGTCGGTGAGTAGATGGAGTGAACTTATCTTTGAATACCACCGCTCAGTGAGCACGATGATCAAACCCTGGTTAGCCCTAATCTCAAGCATGAAAGTAACATAATACAATCCAAGTGCATGCATCATACTCCTCTTTATCTCGCCCAAATGATCGTACAACCACATCGACGATGACTTAATTTCATGAGTATATAATGGCAAAAGCCTCACCTATGTTTAAACAAACATATTACGTCAATCGAAACATTTGGCAAAACCTATTGGACCTTTTGAGACTAAGAAATTTTACCTAAAACTACATTAAATTTGTGAAAAATCAAATGCATCACACTTTTTCATAAATGTAGTGCACATAAACACACGTGATACACTCTCATACGTATGTGGTGCTACCCTACAAATGCAGTGCTACTTCCTATAATTGCAGTGCTAATTCAATTACATGTTTAAAAATAGTTGCGAAACAGCTACATATGTGGTTCCATAGAATAAATGCAATGTACCTTGTAGATGTGTTGTATAATCCTACAAATGCAGTGAACAACACTATAGTTGCGGTGCAGAAACTGTACTACATCTATTTGCTCAATTTTCAGCCCTAAAATGTACTAAAAAAGGAATTTTTTTAAAGAAAAAAATGGGCACGTATTACATTGCCCAATCCCTCGCGCTACCTAAAGGTCTGAACATGCCATCTACAGTGTGAGCTCTTTGAAATTCTTTCCTATTTATTATATCTTCATTAATTAAATAAATCTTATTTATTTAATTATGTCTTTAATTATCTTGTTCCTCTACATAAATTAAATAATTATTAGTAGTTATTTAATTAGCATTCATCCTATTCATCTTTTCATGGGAGGATATAGAGATGGGCCTTAGGTCACGAAGCGCACCCCACTTGAAGACTAGCCCTACTTTCATTGGGACTGACCAAATATGCCTTAGCCACCGGCCTGTGGCTGCGCCACCGACCATATGTACCTTAGAGCCCCTATATCTCCCACCCCCCAGTGGGGTTGGGACTGACCAAAGGTGAGTATGGTCAGTGGGTTACTTGGGTCGGGCCCCTAAGGCACATATGGGTGGGTGTGAAGCACTGGTAGTCGGTAGATTAGTTGTAGTGGAGGGGTTCAGTCGATGCTTAATTGGAAGTAGATTTCTTGCGCTGGTTATGCTAGTTCAACAACTATAGAGGGCGACTCTCCATCAGTAACAATTAGAATAAGGAGGGCGTTCAACCATTTCTCGATAGCTACTCGTTAATTCTCCTCATTGAGGAGCCAAGACAAAGTAGTAATAGCATCAACAACAATATGAAAGAAGGGCAGTAGCATAAACTCCATCAGAATTCGAAGCTTCCTTACCTTATTCTAGTTGTTCGTTCAACCGAAAGGTAACTACCTGAACAAAACACCAGATGGGAGAATTATCCCATCTCCGATTAGAGGCTAACTACCTGAACTGAACACCCCCTCTTAGCCCATCTCCATCAAGAGAGATGATTTAGAGGCTATCGGAGGGGGTGAAGTCTTAATCCTCCCAGTTGGACCAGTAGTTGATTAGTTCCCAGTAATAGAATAATTTATAATCGGAAGAAAGAGACCCTTGGGGGCCCAAAGAGAAGTTGGGTTGTTGAATGCACCTGCCTACACATTCACACTCCCTAAATTAAATTATTATTTTAATTATTTAATTATCCTATTTTCTCTCAACATTATCCACTTCCTCAATAATAAATAAAATATTTTATTTATTTATCTAATTCCCACTTGCACATTCCTCAAATAATTAATTCATTAATTAATTATTATCTCATGCATCCCCACCTTTTTCGTAACGAGCACTCTCTTCCAGTTGACTAGATAATCAATGTTAGTCCACAGATCAATCAAATCAGTTCACCCCCACTCAGTGAGAGTTAACGAGGCAATCAAATTCATTAACTGATTAATCAATTCCCCATGCAAATAGTTAACTAAAATCTTGCAGCCAATTGCAATCAGTTAACTCGTTCATTGATTCCTCTCAAGGATTCTTGACCCTTGATCTTGATTATCCACCTCTTAATCCTAACCATCCTTTCAAATCAGAATTTTCTATATGTGATAGGTCGAATGTGAGCATTAGAAAACGAGCAGCAAGTAAAAGAGTGCAAATAAACACCAAAACAACCTACACCTCAAGATTAGCCCTAAGTTGGAAACAACACAAGATAAAAAACAACAAAATGGGACTCTATACCTTTAAATTGAATCGATCATTTGGTTGTATACGATCTTTGTGTGTATGCTCCTTGGATGGCACAGGGCCACAGCTAAATGATGTTGTGAGGATGAGTGCAGTGGAAAACATGAAAATGCTAAGTGTAGATTGAGAAATAAGATTGCAAGGTTGGCTAGCGAGGTAGTCTCCCCAAAGATGAGGAAAGGGGGGTATTTATATAGAATTTTTAATTCTCTAGAGAAATGGAAAATTGATATTAAACCATAATGGCCAAGATGTAGGGCTATGGTGAGTTGAGAACTCACAAGCCCTCACATCTTGACACGTGGCATGTGAAGTGGCTTGAGAAAGATGATGTGGACATGAGGGTGGAAGGAGAAGTACATGACATGGAGGGGGTACAAAGTACCTTGGGATTGGAAAAGATCTCCTCATAAAGGAGGTCCTTGTCCCCATGTGGGTGAGAGGACATGTGAGGAATTAAAAATTCCTCAAATATTCTCATGGGGAGATGGGAAAGAATAAAGAATAAGTGGACATGTGGGGAGAAGTGAAGGAATTAAAATTTCCTTTTGGGTGCTGTGGGGGATTAAAAGGTGAATTAAAAATTCACATGGGGAAGTGGAGTGCCTTGTCCAAAGGAGAAGCCTTTAATAAAAGGTTGACTTAAGGAGCACATGCCATAAGTGGGAGGAGGATTAGGTTAGGCTAACCAAATGATTAAGGTCGTGCAAGTACTCAGTTAGATGAACTAATGACTCATTAGAAGCAAGTAGGAGATTATGGAGGATGTGACCCTAATGATGATTAAGGGTATGCACATGCTAACCCTAGTTAATTACAAGAAGATGAAGTAATTAAAATGGATTAGAGACCAACATGCAAAAGTTGGAGGATGTGACCATGAGAGAGAGAAAAGAGGAATTAAAAAAAATGAACTTTAATTCCAAAAGGGGAATATGACTAAATTAAATAAAATGGTAAATTTATTTAATTTAGAGGAGGAAAAGGGGTAAAGTATTTATTAAATTAAATACTTTAGGACCCTTATGTAAGATGCAAGGTATTAATTAAACAAATGGTTTAATTAATATTGACAGAGGGGATGAGCAATTGGATGAATAAGGAGACGCGTTTGATCATATGGAAGTGATTAAATTGGACGTCTACATTTTGCCCCTCTTCGAAATACTATTAGAATAATAGGGTTTCAAAGAAAAATAGAATGCAGATGGATCTATACAGGAAGAGATCAGAAAAAGAGATGTCCCAGCATGGGGGAATGCATGTGAGCTGCCCCAAACGGGGGGAATGCGGAGAGGATGCTCTAGTCCAGCGAAGGTAGGCTTAGAGCGATGGGTTAGGAGGGAATGGTAGGGTATGCCCCCTCGAGAAGGGGGACGGGGGAGGAAAAGGGAGCCCCGGTCAACTTCTCGAAAGTATGGAGTGGTACATGTTGTTGGAAAGAGCACGGAAAAATGAGAAGAATGGCACTTGAACGGAGTCAATCGGACAAACAATGCGCGAATGGCTGCCCCGGGAAGAAAGAGGCTGGATGAATTAAGCGGAAGAATTTTTTGGTTAAAAAAAGAAAAAAAGACCTTAAGTTGAAAAATGAGGGAAAAGGTGAAAAGGGGATAAAAGGTAATTGTAGAATTACTTTTGGCTCATTGTGACAGCTGGCAAGTGGAGAAGGAGGAGAGGACAAAGAGGAGGTGAGTGAGATCAGACACCATGCCGGAGTACGACAGTGACATTATTCACTGGGCTGACGAGAGACGTTTATTTTTCACCCACCGTGCCGTACCACGCCAAGTTAGCTCAAAACTTAACTTTGTGTTTTTGTGTCATTTATGCATGTGTTATGAAAAAACAAAAATATGGGTTTTGTCCGGGGTGTTGGGAATAAAAATGGGTAGAAATTTTTTTATTGTTGCCTTGGATTT
>VDFB02113214.1:48034-82941 GCA_007258455.2 Sequoia sempervirens
AGCTGCGAGCTGGTCTGCCCGCGGCGGCGGACCCGCCGCTACGGTGGCGGACCTGTCCACCCGCGACGAAGGACCCACCCCTGCAGTGACGGACTGGTTCGCGTAGCGGCCGCCAGTCGCCCCCTCCCTGGCACGAAATCCAAGGCAACAATAAAAAAAAATTCTACCCATTTTTATTCCCAACGCCCCGGACAAAACCCATATTTTTGTTTTTTCATAACACATGCATAAATAACGCAAAAACACAAAGTTAAGTTTTGAGCTAACCTGGCGTGGTACGGCATGGTGGGTGAAAAATAAACGTCTCTCGTTGGCCCGGTGAATAATGTCACTATCGTACTCCGGCATGGTGTTTGATCTCACTCACCTCCTCTTCGTCCTCTCCTCCTTCTCCACTTGCCAGCTGTCACAATGAGCCAAAAGTAATTCTACAATTACCTTTTATCCCCTTTTCACCTTTTCCCTCATTTTTCAACTTAAGGTCTTTTTTTCTTTTTTTTAACCAAAAAATTCTTCCGCTTAATTCATCCAGCCTCTTTCTTCCCGGGGCAGCCATTCGCACACTATTTGTCCGATTGACTCCATTCAAGCGCCATTCTTCTCATTTTTCCGTGCTCTTTCCAACAACATGTACCACTCCATACTTTCGAGAAGTTGACCGGGGCTCCCTTTTCCTCCCCCGTCCCCCTTCTCGAGGGGGCATACCCTACCATTCCCTCCTAACCCATCGCTCTAAGCCTACCTTCGTTGGACTGGGGCATCCTCTTCGCATTCCCCCCATTTGGGGCAGCTCACATGCATTCCCCCATGCTGGGACATCTCTTTTTCTGATCTCTTCCTGTATAGAGCCATCTGCATTCTATTTTTCTTTGAAACCCTATTATTCTAATAGTATTTCGAAGAGGGGCAAAATGTAGACGTCCAATTTAATCACTTCTATATGATCAAACGCGTCTCCTTATTCATCCAATTGCTCATCCCCTCTGTCAATATTAATTAAACCATTTGTTTAATTAATACCTAGCATCTTACATAAGGGTCCTAAAGTATTTAATTTAATAAATACTTTACCCCTTTTCCTCCTCTAAATTAAATAAATTTACCATTTTATTTAATTTAGTCATATTCCCCTTTTGGAATTAAAGTTTATTTTTTTTAATTCCTCTTTTCTCTCTCTCATGGTCACATCCTCCAACTTTTGCATGTTGGTCTCTAATCCATTTTAATTACTTCATCTTCTTGTAATTAAATAGGGTTAGTATGTGCATACCCTTAATCATCATTAGGGTCACATCCTCCATAATCTCCCACTTGCTTCTAATGAGTCATTAGTCCATCTAACTGAGTACTTGCACAACCTTAATCATTTGGTTAGCCTAACCTAATCCTCCTCCCACTTATGGCATGTGTCTTTAAGTCAACCTTATTAAAGGCTTTCTCCTTTTGGACAAGGCACTCCACTTCCCCATGTGAATTTTTAATTCACCTTTTAATCCCCCAAGGCACCCAAAAAGAATTTTTAATTCCTACACTTCTCCCCACATGTCCACTTATTCTTTATTCTTTCCCATCTCCCCATGAGAATATTTGAGGAATTTTTAATTCCTCACATGTCCTCTCACCCACATGGGGACAAGGACCTCCTTTATGAGGAGATCTTGTCCAATCCCAAGGTACTTTGTACCCCCTCCATGTCATGTACTTCTCCTTCCACCTCATGTCCACTTCACCTTTTAGGGCTATATCACATGCCACATGTCAAGATGTGAGGGCTTGTGAGTTCTCAACTCACCTTAGCCCTACATCTTGATATTTGGTGGCTCAATCTTGGCCATCCATTTCCCCTAGGAATTCTCAAAATTCTTATAAATACCCCCTCTTTTCTCTCATTTTGGGGGGAGATCATTTTGCTAGCCAAACTCTTGCAATTTTATTTCTCAATCTACACTTAGTCATTTTCATGTTTTCCTCCACTTGCACTCATCCTCACAACATCATTTAGCTTGTATCTTGTGCCATCCAAGGAGCATACACATCAAAGATCAAAGGGCCAACCAAAGGATCGATTCGACGAAAGGTATAGAGTTCCATTTTGTTGCTTTTATCTTGTGTTGTTTCCAACTTAGGCTAATCTTGAGGTGTAGGTTGTTTTGGTGTTTATTTGCACTCTTTTACTTGCTGCTCGTTTTCTAATGCTCACATTCGACCTATCACATATAGAAAATTCTGATTTGAAAGGACGGTTAGGATTAAGAGGTGGATAATCAAGATCAAGGGTCAAGAATCCTTGAGAGGAATCAATGAACGAGTTAACTGATTGCAATTGGCTGCAAGATTTTAGTTAACTATTTGCATGGGGAATTGATTAATCAGTTAATGAATTTGATTGCCTCGTTAACTCTCACTAAGTGAGGGTGAACTGATTTGATTGATCTGTGGACTAACATTGATTATCTAGTCAACTGGAAGAGAGTGCTCGTTACGAAAAAGGTGGGGATGCATGAGATAATAATTAATTAATGAATTAATTATTTGAGGAATGTGCAAGTGGGAATTAGATAAATAAATAAAATATTTTATTTATTATTGAGGAAGTGGATAATGTTGAGAGAAAATAGGATAATTAAATAATTAAAATAATAATTTAATTTAGGGAGTGTGAATGTGTAGGCAGGTGCATTCAACAACCCAACTTCTCTTTGGGCCCCCAATGGTCTCTTTCTTCCGATTATAAATTATTCTATTACTGGGAACTAATCAACTACCGGTCCAACCAGGAGGATTAAGACTTCACCCCCTCCGGTAGCCTCTAAATCATCTCTCTTGATGGAGAAGGGCTAAGAGGGGGTGTTCAGTTCAGGTAGTTAGCCTCTAATCAGAGATGGGCTAATTCTCCCATCTGGTGTTTTGTTCAGGTAGTTACCTTTCGGTTGAACGAACAACTAGAATAAGGTAAGGAAGCTTCAAATTTCGATGGAGTTTATGCTACTGACCTTCTTTCATATTGTTGTTGATGCTATTACTACTTTGTCTTAGCTCCTCAATGAGGAGAATTAACGAGTAGCTATCGAGAAATGGTTGAACGCCCTCCTTATTCTAATTGTTACTGATGGAGAGTCGCCCTCTATAGTTGTTGAACTAGCATAGCCAACCCAAGAAATCTACTTCCGATTAAGCATCGATTGAACCCCTCCACTATAACTAATCTACCGACTACCAGTGCTTCACACCCACCCATATGTGCCTTAGGGGCTCGACCCAAGTAACCCACTGACCATACTCACCTTTGGTCAGTCCCAACCCCACTGGGGGGTGGGAGATATAGGGGCTCTAAGGTACATATGGTCGGTGGCGCAGCCACAGGACGGTGGCTAAGGCATATTTGGTCAGTCCCAATGAAAGTAGGGCTGGTCTTCAAGTGGGGTGCGCTTCGTGACCTAAGGCCCATCTCTATATCCTCCCATGAAAAGACGAATAGGATGAATGCTAATTAAATAACTACTAATAATTATTTAATTTATGTAGAGGAACAAGATAATTAAAGACGTAATTAAATAAATAAGATTTATTTAATTAATTAAGATAGAATAAATAGGCAAGCATTTCAAAGAGCTCACACTGTAGATGGCATGTTTAGACCTTTAGGTAGCGCGAGGGATTGGGCAATGTAATACGTGCCCATTTTTTTCTTTAAAAAAATTCCATTTTTTAGTACATTTGAGGGCTGAAAATTGAGCAAATAGATGTAGTACAGTTTCTGCACCGCAACTATAGTGTTGTTCACTGCATTTGTAGGATTATACAACACATCTACAAGGTACATTGCATTTATTCTATGGAACCACATATGTAGCTGTTTCGCAACTATTTTTAAACCTGTAATTGAATTAGCACTACAATTATAGGAAGTAGCACTGCATTTGTAGGGTAGCACCACATACGTATGAGAGTGTATCACGTGTGTTTATGTGCACTACATTTATGAAAAAGTGTGATGCATTTGATTTTTCACAAATTTAATGTAGTTTTAGGTAAAATTTCTAAGTCTCAAAAGGTCCAATAGGTTTTGCCAAATGTTTCGATTGACGTAATATGTTCGTTTAAACATAGGTGAGGCTTTTGCCATTATATACTCATGAAATTAAGTCATCGTCGATGTGGTTGTACGATCATCTGGGCGAGATAAAGAGGAGTATGATGCATGCACTTGGATTGTATTATGTTACTTTCATGCTCGAGATTAGGGCTAACCAGGGTTTGATCATTGTGCTCACTGAGCGGTGGTATTCAAAGATGAGTTCACTCCATCTACTCACCGACGAGATGATAGTGACATTGGAGAATGTATGACACATCCTATAGATTCCCACTCATGGGAAGAGAGTTGTCTATGATCCTGGCTCTGGTCTTGTAGCCATACGAAGGTGTTTCAACACCGATGACCTAGGAGATGAGTATGAGATCAGATGGGAACCCTCGTTGAATGATACAAGTGATTGATCATTTTTGTTTGTTGTTGCATAACAAGTCTCCTAGTGTAAGACTAGAGAGGACACATTTTTACTATTGGATGCGGCCAAATGTTGGTCCACATGATGGACGAGGGTACTATATATGCCTGGGGCCCCTATGTTCTAGCGATGTTATATTTTTAGGTATACAAAGTTTCCTATAGAGGCACCTATTTTGTTGGATGTGGGACAACACTACTCCACGTATGGGTGTGGGAGCATATAGCCTTTTTCAAACTAGTGACAGTGACAAACTTTCCATGTGGTTTACCTTATGTATCATCTATGGAGAAGCTTTGACACAGACTCATGTTGGAGATGTTGGATGGTGGAGAGATGAGATTGATTTGGTGGATGCCTTCACATGGAGGAATTACAAGTAGTGTTCCCCTTGGTATGAGCATTTTCCTTACTATAGGCAGACTAGGTATTTGATTAGGTGGACCATTCAAAGAAAGCATATCATAGAGTGATAGTTGTAAGAGTGACTGCTTCAACAGTTTGACAAGCAATCTAGGGTGAGCCAAATGAATTGGCCATTTTTTCCAAATCAACACAGGAGGTAGCATAGTGGGGGCCCAAGATTAGTCCCTAAGTTTCCATTCAGGATTTTGACTAGCTACAGCTTATACAGTGGAGTGTAGGAGTAGAGGTGGCAGATGTATGAACTACACCAGACTATGATGACTAGTGGGCACAACACAAACTATTACCATTGACAAATCCATATTTTCTAGCCACTGAAGAGAGGTTTGGGTAGAGGACCAAGAGGGAGACTCCAAGGGAGGGGGAGGATAGATGATTGTGGGAGAGGTGGTGGGAGAAGGGGTGATGATGGAGGTCCTAGAGACAGGGGAGGAAAGGCAGAGCTAGAGGATAACTTTTACCCATTATAGAGGATGTCCATGTCGAGGAAATTGCTTAGCGAGAGTAGGATATTCCTAATGTGGGTTTGTAGAAGGATCATGCTCAAGAGGACGATGTTTCTTGAGAGGAGCAACATATGGAGGTTGACGTGGATGTGGGGCTTAAGGAGGTATCCATTAGAGAGGCTATCAGAGATGTGATGCAGGAAGAGGCTGAGGTGGGAGGACATGATTCACAAATGGTTGCTATATAGGTGCAGATATAATCTCTCTAGGTACATGTGTAGGGTCTGTAGGGTTAGGTAGCTCAATTGACTATTGAGTAGGATATTGCTACTATCAGGGTGCAAAGGGTTAAGGAGCGATCCCTCAAATTTATTGAGACGGTGAATGGAACCAATTTTGATTTTTCTCTCACCTTCTATCAGGTAGGTCGTGAGGCACACTATTATCACGAGTTGTATGAGGGTGTGGTGCCACCTTCATAGAGGGAACCAAGCTAAACTGAGAGCGAGTCTTAGAGCAGATCACATTCACAGAGATCAAGTAGCAGTGGTGGACTATCAATTCCTCAAAGGTCACCTTATCCACCTCCACCGTCACCTAGAGATCAAACTGGACCATCAGGGTAAAGACCTTGATAGGCTATGCCCACCTTGGGACATGATGATAGGGGCATCTCAGGTTTGCCTGATATATTTTATATATCTAGACATATGTATATTTCAATCAAGCCTGTGAGCTCCATTTTTGATAGACATATCAGTTTTGTAATATGACACATTTTGATATATATATGAGATGCATATGATGCTGAATATGGTGTTCTAACATTAATATGGATGCAAGATGATGCAACTAATGCTTTTTTTTTTGTGTCATAACACGTCCTTGAGATGACTGTGGGATCGATGGAAGAAATGTTAGCGAGAAGAAATAGTTAGTAAGGAGTGAAGAATGGTTAGATGGACCGTCCATCCAAGAGTGATATATGATTTGATAGTATTTGAGCTTTCAGTAGTGCATGTTTTATCATCATAGAGTGTTTTATTATGTGACAAGCAGATGTATGCACACCAAAGCATGAATTGTGATGGTGGCTTTTGTTTCTATTTGCCTAAAGATGTTGATATATGGACAAGTGAATATGTGTACACCAAGTTGAGACAAACCTTGGTGACGTTAATATCTGTTTGTCAAATATTTAGAAACATCAAACAAGGATTTCCCAGTTTCATACTAGTAACAATAGAACCTTGTTGGAATATGTGAGGAAGTAGTCATAGGACATGTTAATCCTAATGCAAGAAAGTGTTAGTTGACCTTTAACTTGTATAGGATGTTTTCATTATGCCAAATGGAACCCTAATCACACATAAGGACCTTAGTTTCCCCAGTCATATTATCAAGATAAAACCACAAACAAAAATCAACAAAAAGAAACATCATGATTCATCATTGTTGCTCTAGTCACATGTGGATATCATTGAGTAGCATAGGAACATTACATAAGATAAATTAGATAAAAAGATAATACTTAACTAGACCAAATGAGTCCACAACCATTTAGATCTTCTTGTCCACTGATAAGTGTTTGATATGATTCAAAATATTGTGTCTAATTTAAGGAGTGAAATATCTCATATAAGATGCCTGGTTTGGTTCCGATAATGCAACAACCTAGAAGAAAAAGGATTTTTGATAAGATAGGTAACGTTGATAGATACATAGATAATTGATCAGCTAGGTTGAAGCTAGTTTGGTAGTTTCGTCTGTTATTCCATGATTTGTTAAGCTTTATTTCTATAAGATGTTCCATTTGTGTTTAACCACCATATTAGTTCTTGACAAGGGATAATTTTATTATGGAATTTGGATTGTGATGGATGAAAATGTTTATTATGATAGGACCTTCCATCATCTCTGACATCAGTGGCAACATATCCATCAACTCTAATGTTTGGGGCTTCTTGTAAAACAGAGGAGGGGGATTTTTTGTGATAAGAGTGCATGCCCTTTCCAAAGCTAGAGACAAGCATATTTGAGATGAGAACGTCACATGGCTCTGTTATTGTCATTACAACACTGGTTTTTTCTAACTAATTCCTCAATGAAGGGGTCATGGATGCTCGAAGCCTCTGGTCACCTCGGCTTCATCTACTACTCCTCTGCCATATCTTTACAATTTATGAATTTATCTTATGTATCTCTCTAACACTAATATGCTTGAAAATCAAAGAAATTATGTTGAATCATTGTTGATTGTAGAATATGAGTTTATTTCCTTCGGCGGTAGAAATCTTCATTTGTAATTTTTTTTTTTTTTTTTTAAATTTAGTTAATCGTGGAGGCCATGAAAAGCTTCACGTGTTGATGTTAAATACTGCAACATGTGCTAGAATACATTGCAACATTTGCATCCTATTACTTGCTTAGGTGTTTAACATATCATTTATATCATTAAAAATTTAGTTTCTTTTAGAGATTGTATTCTTTGGTTGATAGTGCAACAAAAGTTTTTAATTTTTTACTTTCATTTGGGAATTTATTTACTTATATTTTTACTTTCATTTGGGCAGTGGGTTTTCTCTCCATTGGTCTCGGGTTCGACTCCACTCTAGGGTTTTAAAGGTGAGATTTCTTGGGGGCGGCGACTCTCACCCGCAGGGGACTAGTCTCACCCTAGGTACCCCTATTGTATAAAAGAAATGATATATCTTACCATGTATATTGACAGATTTTAAATTATTTAAAATGTAAACTGGTATATGTTTAGATGTTTGGAAATAGGGGTTGATTTAATTATATAGTTATGTACAAGTATTGGGGTCTAGGAATAGATATTAAGGGTAGGTTTTAGTCAATTTAATTTTTTAAATATATAAGGTGTAGTTCATTTTATGATGAAATATGGTGTGCATTGAAGGAATTTGAAGTAAATATATATAGTTTCATAAATTGGAAATTTGAATATGTATACTTTTGAAACAAATATTTTATCTCTTTTCCAACTCTTTAGCATTCAAGTGAAAAATTTTCTTTGTTCAAACAATCATGCAAGATTATCAACAATTTTCCTACATCATCATATAACCTCTTTGCCCTCTTCTACTCGAGCTTTGCACTTTTGTAAATTATCACAATTTGTCAAAAAAAAATCTACAACTTGCTAAATATTTTACTATAATTTATCTCTAAACACTCCAATGATAATTTAGTCCTTATTAGATTTTTTATGTAGTGCCCCTCCATTCTCACCATAGATGTGCAGGAAGTTTGACTTTGGAACTTGAAGATGAAGATGTATTGACTTGTGTTCAAGCCTTGTGGTTGCAATATGGGACATGCGTTTTTGTTAGTGCTTTGGTGAGTATGGTGTATATTGTCATGTTATTATTATTATGCAGAGATTTATTTAGATAGTTAAGTGATGCAATAGTGTGTTTGTGGAAAGGGCGGTATTATACAATTGGACGTATGTGAGACATACGAGAATGAGATATGATCGCTAGAATTCCTTTCCTAGTGCTTCGGCTATTATGCACATGTGCTCTAAATTGTATGTTTGAGGGAACAAGTACTAGACCATGTCTCCACCTGAATTAGCAGGTCTGAGCATGCCTCTAATCCCAATGGTGGTTGAGGAGATAACATCTAGACCTAAGTTATAACCTAACCCTAGTAATTGTCCCCAACTAGAGAAAATGGATTCAATGTGTGATCACCTTTTCGAGTTGTTATGGGACAATGCCCAATCTCCTTTACCCTATGATTTGAGTGTTGCACGTGTGTGAATTTTTTCTGTTGAGTTATGTGATTGTGTGACTCCAATGTCTAGCTTTGAGTGTGGATTTAGTTCTAATGGTACTAAGTCCTTTAGTAAGTCAGGTTAGTCACTGTTGTGACCATTCTTGTTATTTATGCTTTGATGTGAATGTTTTTTTTTATGTGAAGTTATTTCATAGTTTATGCCTAGTCTTAGATGTGGATTATTTGAGTGAAGTTAGATATTGGGTCGCTCATGTTAGTTGTTATTATTTAATTGTTATTAGTATTATTATGATTATATGTATATTATGTTTTATGAAAATAAAGTTATAAATATTAACATATTCTAATATTATTTATTAAATATTAATATTTATTAGTAAATATTTAAATATTAATATGTAAGCATATGTTATATTTATGTTTTGATTTACTATTTTGGTAGAGTGATTATTTTTAAGGAGGTTATTTTATCTCTTATAATATTTTGAATTTATTTAGTGGGAAACACTAAACAAATGAGTTAATTATGCGAGTTAATTTGATTATTTAATTTATTTTTATTATTTTATTAATGGGATGAGGATAGGTACTTTAATTTAATATTTTAGTAATTTATTTTATGAGAGGATTTTATTTCCTTGTTTTATTTTGGAAAAGAAGAGTCTTGGGGAAAAAAGAGAAAAGTTACTTTCATTTTTTTTCTTCTTTTTTGAATTTAGTTAGTTTTATTTATGAGAAAAAATAGGAAATGAGAGTTTCATTTTTTGCATGAAATTTTAGAGGATTTTGGGAAAAAAGAAAGAAGAGATTTTTGGGAGTTTTTTAAAATGGTGAGATTTTACGTAATTTTGGAGTAATTTTTTGAAAGTTTTTGGGAAATTTGGAGTGGTTTTGAATTGAAATTTGGAGGAGAGTGATTTGGAATTCAATTGTGATTTGAGGGGAATAGATTTTGTTGGGGAATTGTGGTTTTTAGAAAATTCTAGATTAAAGAGTCAGAAGTTCAATTTTTTCGGAGCTCGGCATCGAAATTTCATCCATGTCAAGCATTGGATCTAGGTTGGATTTTGAAATATTTTGTTTAAATTTTTCTTTTTGAATATAAGAATAATTTGATTGATTTTTCTCTCTGATTCTTGAAAATAAGTGATAGATATTTGTATTCTATGTATGACTGAAACATTTATTTATTCCTGAATACAAATCAATACATGTTTATTGTCTCAGTTCTCTACTAATAAAATGGTTTGATTTCATCACCCATAATTATGTTTTTACGAACTGGGTTGGTGATAATTTTAAAGGGTTTTTGAATTTTGTTGTCTTTTAAATTATGTTCACAAATCTCAGAAACCCAGATCATAATTTTTGAGATATGGTTGTTACACAAGACTGCTGTCAAACTACTCCTCCATGATTGTAAATTCTCTCTTGTTTCTCCCTGTAATTACAATCAGTCAATGTAAGACTAGGATTTTAAATTTATAAGAATTTGAAAAATGGTTAAATTAATTAAAATTTTAATATTTTTATATTTTGAAAAATATCTGGTTGTTGGGTTTCTTATTTTGTCATTTGGTTGTAATCAAGTATACCAAAAAGAGGTTTTTTGTGGGAGTCATTTGTTGTTTTGCATTTTGTAAATTTTTGAGTCATTTTTGTTTAATTATGTCTAAGTTCTTAAGTAGTTGAGGGCCAAATCTGAAATGGGTCTTTGATAGATTTAAATTTCGAGTTGATTTGAGTGTTTTATGGTTGTTTTATGGATGACAGATTTACTGTTGTCAAGAAGAAAAATTAATTCAGTTTTGAAGTTGTATAGGAGAAAATAGCTCTATTATTTTATCTATATTGTGTTGTATCATTTGTTCTTGAATGTGTTATTGTATTTATGTTGATAATCCTTTCCCATTTGTGAAAACTTATGTTGAAATTTTTGTATCATATAAGTATCACTTATACCAAGGTTATGTATTGTTGGTCCTGATTATGAACTGCTAAATTGAAGATTGACTATTATGTTATAAGATTGTACAAATGATGTTATGTACTTCATTCTATGTGTTGTGGTATAATAATCAGTTTTTGAATTTCCTATCCATTTGTGTTATGTGATTAGGTCTCTAGAAGTATTTGAAAGTCTTTGTGAAAGTCCTTGTGATTTTTAATTGATTCTTGTTTTAGGTAGTCTCCCTTGGATGTTTTGTGTCAGCCACTTGTTGTAGAAAAAATATCATAAAAGTGAAAATGAAGTGATTATGTTTTCATAAATTGTACGAATCATCAAATTACTCTTTACATAATAAAAAAACCATACATTACAATTGCATTATGACAATTCTATAGATAATGCAATCATAAGAATGAACTAAAATCTAGATCACACATTTTGTATTTGAATAAATATAGAAACTTATAGTATCTCTTATACCATTCTAATACTAATAAATCCTTAAATTTTAAATTTGAGACCCCTATCAGCACAATGCCTCTTATATCATCCTAATGCAATCACAATGAAAAAAAAAACTATTCTAAGTAATTTAGTGTAGTAGAGGTTTTAAAGCTTAAGAATTTATTAGAAAGTGCTAATGTCAAACTAGTGGTTATGCCAATAGATAGAATTAGCACTTAAAAAACATGCACCACATTAGAAGCATCAACCGATAGTATATGTGGTGTTATTATCAACTATAATACAATGAAGTTAAGATACACTACATTAGTATGATAAGATTGTATAAATAAAATTTGATTGATTAGTTTTTAACTTTGGATTTTTAAATATCTTATATTTTTTGTACTTAGTTTTTTTTAGGGTTATTGGGACATCAACTCTATTTTACAAGAAAATAAGATTTATACAGAGTAAGATATTTTTGTTTTTCATTGTTTTAAATAATATATTTTTTTGTGGAATTATGTTTAATTAGTATGATAGATCATTTTTTTTTTCTAAAGGTTGCATGAGTATGGGAATTTAGACGGACTTTGGGAGGATTTAGATTTTGAGATTTTGATTGGTGAAAGGAATAATGTCATTGGTATAGTTTGATGTCAAAAGGAGTGTTTTTATGAAATCTATTTGGAAATTTAATGATGAAATTTTTTATTGGAGAATCTATTAGAGTAAAAAATTTCTTTTTTGGATATAAAAATTAGGAAACTTGATAGTTTAGATTTTGGTACAATTGCATCAACTATGAAGGAAAGGGTGCCAAATGATACAAAAAAAATTTCTATGATGTGATGGATCCTATGCATAAAAATCAAGGATTGAAGGTGGGAATAAATTTATAGAGAAAACATTAATTCATAATCCTCAAGTTTCAAATCATGAAAAAATGGAAAAATTGATGGATTTTTTTCAATAAGAAGCTTACTCTCTAAGCATCTTCAAAATATGGGAAAGCTCAAATAATATCCATTGTGCTTCTCATGTGTTTGATTATGGACTACATGATAGCTCCTTAGTAGCTCAAATAATACATAAATATAGAAAGTCTCACATGAAATGTACAAAGCTTCAAAATAATAATGTAGAGTTGGGAAATAGTAAAAGTATTTCATATAGCCAAGTTCAAAAAAAAATATGGTTGTAGATTGAATTGAAATTCAAAATGCAATTAATCTTTTGGATGATTCTAACAAGAAACATTTTGGTTTTTCCAAGGTTGTGGAAGAAACTATTGTAGAGTATCAACATAATAAAAATTTAAAGTGCAATTTACTAGATGGGTAAGTGCAAGAAGTTGGGACCATGAAGATGGGAGGTTTTGGCCAAAAAAAATGTTGAAACGATTGGCTAACCGTTTTTAAAAAAAGGGTACCCATTCAGGATCAAGAACTCGAGCCTTACATTTGGTACCTATTTTAAAATGGATACCCGTTCCCAAATAGAATGGGTACTCGTTCTATTTTTAGAATGGGTACCCATTTTAAAGAGGGTACTAGTTCTAAAAAAATTCAAAATTTCAAGTCACTTTTTTCTAGGGTTTTAGGCTTGGGAAAGGATCGGCAAGCAACCCTTAGCCTTTGACCTGCGACTAAAAAACTAAGGCAAATACAAGAGAAATGTCTAACTTTGGCAATATAGCTGATGGACTCTTTTTTAGAATTAATCTATGAAATTAAACTCATTATAGATCACAATGCCCAGTTTTTAAATATATAATTTTTTTAAAGATTTGATTATGTTTTCTATTTTTTAATTAATTTCTACGCAAACTGACCCATAAACTTGAAATATCAAGCTTTTTTTAATTTTTTAATCTCTTTATTTGTTAACATTTTTTGCAAAAAAAATTACATGACATCAATCTTCAAACAATTCATCAAAAAATATTTATTTTAGGTCCAATTATGTTCTTTGTACATGTTGATTTTTAAAAACAACAATTAGGGCCAATTAAAGTTCAATAAAAAAAATTACAAAAAAATATCTTCATTAATCTTCAGGTTGTTACATATCTTTCCCCAAAAGGAATTAGAAAAATAATTTTGTTTCTAGCTCAAAAAGTGTTGTTCGTACACGTGCATGGTATGGTAAAAAAAAGTGAATTTTAAAAAGTGGTTTTTATACATGCCTATTAAAATTTAATGTGTATCCTCTAGGTATTAGAATAAATTATATATTTGAAAACTAGATTCAAAATAATAAATTTCATATTACTAACTTTTTTTAAGATTCAATGTGTGAGTGCTTCAAATTTTTAGTCCAAGTGTGACAAATTTTGAAAAACAGGTAAATACTTCCACTTTTGAGCTTTTTGTGGAGACAACTTTTGCATCAACCTAGATGAAATATATGGTTTTGTTTAGCACTTGCTAGAGGCAAACATAGTTAGTTATTTAATAGAACACATGATATAGAAGACACAATTTTCTATTGTGAAGATGAATACAAATAATATAGCTTGGCTAAGGAATGACATAGTTTGAAGACTAAAGAATCCTACTATTGACTAGGAAATGGGATACATATATAAAGCATGAATAACTATAGCAACCACTAACTATAATCCAAACCAATACTCAAATCAATCAAACAATAAAGAACAATTGCAACATAAAAAACAATAGATTGATACAATAACACCTTCCTATGTTACCCTTGAACATGACCTTCATTGCTCTTCTCAATTTGATCCTTACCTTGCTCTTAGGATTTGTATGCACTATATTGCTTCAAGTTCAAGATATTGATGATTGATATAGGGTTCCAAATATTGAAGATTCGTGGTTAGTTTTCAAAGAGGAATGAGGGTTGCTTCTATAGAAAATTCTGATTTGAAAGGACAATCAAGATTAAGAGGTGGATAATCAAGATCAAGGATCAAGAATCCTTGAGAAGAATCGATGAACGAGTTAACTAACTCCAACTGGCTGTAATATTTTAGTTAACTATTTGCATGGGGAATTGATTAATCAGTTAATGAATTTGATCACCTCGTTAACTCTCATTGAGTGGGGGTAAACTGATTTGATTAATTTGTGGACTAACATTGATTATCTAGTCAACTGGAAGAGAGTGCTCGTTACGAACAAGGTGGGGATGCATGAGATAATAATTAATTAATGAATTAAATATTTGAGGAATGTGCAAGTGGGAACTAGATAAATAAATAAAATGTTTTATTTATTATTGAGGAAGTGGATAATGTTGAGAGAAAATAGGATAATTAAATAATTAAAATAATAATTTAATTTAGGGAGTGTGAATGTGAAGAATTAAATAATTAAAGTAATTATTTAACTTAGAAAGGGGATAATTAAATAATTAAAGTAATTATTTAATTTATGTAGAGGAACAAGATAATTAAAGACGTAATTAAATAAATAAGATTTATTTAATTAATTAAGATAGAATAAATAGGCAAGAATTTCAAAGAGCTCACACTTTAGATAGCATGTTCAGACCTTTAGGTAGTGCGAGGGATTGGGCAACGCAATACATGCCCATTTTTTTCTTTAAAAAAATTCCTTTTTTTAGTAGATTTTAGGGCTGAAAATTGAGCAAACAGATGTGGTACAGTTTTTGCACCGCAACTATAGTTGTGTTCAACGCATTTGTAGGATTGTACAACACATCTAGAAGGTACATTGCATTTATTCTATGGAACCACATTTGTAGCCGTTTCACAACTTTTTTTAAACCTGTAATTGAATTAGCAGTACAATTATAGGAAGTATCACTGCATTTGTAGGGTAGCACCACATATGTATGAGAGTGTATCATGTGTGTTTATGTGCACTAAATTTATAAAAAAGTTTTATGCATCTAATTGTTGAAAAATTTAATGCAATTTTAGGTAAAATTTCTAAGTCTCAAAAGGTCCAATAAGTTTAGCCAAATGTTTCGATTGACGTAATATGTTCATTTGAACATAGGTGAGGCTTTTTCCATTATATACTCACGAGATTTAGTCATCGTCGATGTGGTTGTACAATCATCTATACGAGATAGAGAGGAACATGTTGCACGCACTTGGTTTGTATTATGTTACTTTCATGCCCGAGATCAGGGCTAACCAGGGTTTGATCATCGTGCTCACTGAGCGGTGGTATTCAAAGATGAGTTCACTCCATCTGCTCACCGATGAGGTGATAGTGACATTGGAGAATGTATGACACATCCTAAATATTCCCACTCATGGGGAGAGAGTTGTCTACGATCCTAACTTTGGCCTTGTAGCCATACAAAGGTGTTTCAGCACCGATGACCTAGGAGAGGAGTATGAGATCAAATGGGAGACCCTCGTAGATTGATACAAGCGATTGATCATTTTTTATTGTAGTTGCATAACAGGTGTCCTAGTGTCACACTAGAGAGGACACAATTTTCCTATTGGATGGGGCTAGATGTTGGTCAACATGATGGATGAGGATATTGTATATGCCTGGGGCCCCTATGTTCTAGCGATGTTATATTCCCAGTTACACTATGTTTCCTATAGAGGCACTTGTTCTGTTGGATGTGGGACCACACTACTCCATGTATGGGTGTGGGATCATATAGCCATTTTCAAACTAGTGACAGTGAGAGACTTTCCACATGGTTTATCTTATGTATCATGCATGAAGAAGCTTTGACACACACTCATGTTGGAGATGTTGGATGGTGGTGACATGAGATTGATTTGGTGGATGCCTTCACATGGAGGCCTTACAGGTAGTGTTCCCCTTGGTATGAACATATTCCTTACTATAGGAAGGCTAGATATTTGATTAGATGGACCATTCAAAGCAAGCATATCATAGAGCGGTAGTTGTCAGAGTGAGTGCTTCAATAGTTTGACAAGAAATCTAGGGTGAGCCAAATGAATTGGCAATTTTTTTCCAAATCAACATGGGAGGTAGCACAGTGGGGACCCATGATTAGTCCCTAGGTTTCCATTCAAGATTTTGACCAGCTACAACTTATACAGTGGGGTGTAGGAGTAGAGGTAGCAGATGTATGGACTACACCAAACTATGATGACTGGTGGGCACAACACAAACTATTACCATTGACAAATCCATATTTTCTAGCCACTCAAGAGAGGTTGCGTATAGGACTGAGAGGGAGACTCCAAGGGAGGGGGAGGATAAATGATTGTGGGAGAGGTGGTGGGAGAAGGGGTGATGATTGGAGTGGTGATGGAGGTCACAGAACTACTGTATTTGACTACAAATTCTGACGAATGTTTGGTGACATAGCGACAAAATATTGTTGAATTACCGACGAAATCCTATTTTAAATTTTGTTGCTAGAATTTCATCGCTTTAATGACCAACTTTTATTTGTTGAAACCACGACCCAACATCGTCGATCAGTGCCACAGAAAATTTTGGTGGTGAACATCGCAAAATTGACGTAATTTCATCCATCTATCAATGGAAAAAAACACAAAACGTTGCAAAGCCCCAATTTGAAATTGTCAAAAAAACACCAAAAATTCATCCTTATTTTGACGAAGTGGAGTTTCCATTACGATGAAAAATTCGTCGCTTGTATAGCAACCTCATCGCACTTTTTTGTTGTTCGTCAAACTTTCGATGAAACCCTGCAAATTTTTTTAAAAAAAAATATTCATTTGGGTTAGAAATCCAATGATTTAAAGCTTTAAGTTTTGGATTGCTGATTAGCATTTGGATAGTTTATTCCATCCACAAGGTCAGGTGACAATGAGAAATTAGTTCCTTAGAATCCAAGAGTGGAAGAAGGGAGTGGAATAGGGATGTAAGACAATAGCTAGAGAAGGTTAAGAGTATGGGAAGCTTGTTTTAGAAGATTCAAAGTAAATGTGGCTAGAATATTCAATTTAGTGGGAAAGATAGACCAGATTGAGGGCTTCATGCAAGCCTTAGCTTAGAAAATAGGAATGCTTAACCTTGAGGAGGAATGAGAACAACTAGCAAAAACTCAATCGGAGGAACAAGAATCATCCACATAGAGTGTCTTTGAGGCTAGAAATAAGATTGGCATACAATTATATTATGGAGAGATCAGTGCAAAGAAGTTGGATCAATGGATATTTTAAATGGAGGTGTATTTCAGCCTTCATAAGATTACCTCTCGTCAACAAATCTTGTTTGCCAAGCTCAATTTTTGGCCATGCTCTCATGTGGTATGAGAGATATGTATTATCTCTTAAATGTCACAACATGGCTCTTGTTTTGAAATGAATATACTTCAAGAACCTACCAAAGAAGCAATGTTATCCCATCTATTATGAAGAAGATAGGGTTATTCAATGGCACTACTTCCGACAATGATAAAATTTTACGAGTATACCAATGAGTTCTAGAAGAGGGTAGTTCAACTAGGAAAAGGTGTCATAGAAATGGATATTTTGATGAAGAACATAGATGTGTTGCATGATCAACTAAAAACAACAATGCTCATGGTGAAGCCTCAAGACATTGCAAAGGTGTACGTGCTCAAGCCCATTATGTGGAGTTGGACAAGAAGGTATATTCTTTCAAGAATAAAAAGAAAAGAAAAGGGTCAACAATAAGGAGGTTAGAAGGATAGGGAGAAAAATAAGTGGAATGTAAGAAATAATTCCAATCCTACAATCAAGAGGAAAGGCAAATCATAGTGTGCCCATTGTGGAAAAGAAGGGCATAGTGAAGAAAATTGTTGAAGGCTACACTGGATTTGAAACTCCCTTAGAGAAGATGAAAGGTAAAAGATGCCATTATAGTAATAATGAACAAAGGAAAAGAGACTCATGGTGATTCCACTTCAAATGTGATATTGTGTTGTGTGTAAAGAGATGTGTGTGGCAAGTGAGAGTCCAAAGCAAAAGAGGAGAAAGAAATGACAAGCTCTTTCATTTTAGTATCCAAATTAGGGACAAAAAGCAAGACTCTCTTTTTGATACATGTTCTTAGGCCAATTTAACATCTTAGAATTTGGTCAATGAATTGGGATTGTGAGTGGTAGATCATCCACAACTTTATGTGTTGGGTTGGCCAGAAGATGGCATAGAGATTAAGGTAAAGAAGCAATGCAAATTCAAGTTTTTAATAGGGACTAATTTCAAAGCTGAATTGTTGGTTGATGCGGTACCATTAGATGTATGTGGGATTATATTTGGAAGTCCATACCTATATTTGTGGGTTGCTACGTGTTTGAGAAGGAATAATAAATATGGGTTGATTGTAGATAGAGAAGCCTACACTTCATATGTAGTCCAGAAGAAAACACAAATCACCATGATAAGTGCAGCAAAAGCCAAGCGATTGATCAATGCTAGTGGAAATTTTCCTTTGCTAATGTTGAGGAGAAAAGAGGAACAAGGGATTAGTTAAAAGGATTTCATGATAGAAGCAATTGTCAAGATTAATAAGTTATAAGTAATTTGGTGAGTAAATTTTTTTAATTATTTGCGGAACCTAAGGGGTCGCCCCCAAAGAGAACACTAAAACATGACATTCAATTATTACTTGAGCGTCTTTTAGCCAAGATAGGATGTACATGAAGGGTGTTGTTGAAGAGTAGGAATTCAACGTGTAATATACACTCCTATTTTTATTTTTTTGAAGTTAACTTTAATTGAAAGTGATATACAATGCAACTTCCTTCCCACTTTTTGATCACCTAGTTCCTAAGATGGGCAAGGTGAGAGCATAGAATGTTCAAGATTATACAATTAAATTGAGATTTTTCAATTGAAAGGAAATGAATTAGGTGGCAAGCCAAATAATACCACTTATTACGTGGAGTGCTTACAATACTGGAATAAAACACACAACCACTTGTTTAGCAGGTGTGATTACAAACATCCACTTATTCAGTGGACAAATAAAAGGAACCTCCACTTGTTTAGTGGGAAAGCTTAATACAAATTAACCACTTATTTAGTGGACAAGTAAAAGGAACCTCCACTTATTTAGTGGGAAAGCTTAATACAATAAGCAAAGAATCACACCCATTGGTGGTACTACCATCTTGTGTTTACAACAAAAAAATGATAACTATTTGGTGGTATGACCATTCAAAGGATTACAAGTTAGCTTCACATGCATTACAAAACACCATACATGACATGTATTTGTTGATATAAACTTATATTAAGTGTTGATCATAGAATAGATTGATATAGCACTCTGAACTTGAGCCAAATGTCATAAAATAACTATCAAAGTATTAAATGACAACAAAGTACCTTGCAAGAATGAAGAGGAATGTTGGTGCAGGTCTTCTATAAATAAATGAAGAGGAAAGTTGGTGCAGGTTTGTGAGATAGTATTTATCCATCTTGAGGTTGCAAGTTCTGAAACATGGATGAATTTGCATACTGAATTGTAAATTCACTTTAACAAAATATTCCAAAAGTTGTAGTATAGGAAAATAATCGGAATTACAAAAAGAAAAATTGTACAAGAGTAGAAAAAATGTTGCTTTTGTTTCAGAGGTAGTGTTCAATACAATGCTAGCAATATAGAGAGGACCTATAATAAGATCAATACCATAACAATAGAAGGGGGGCATTGAAAAAAAATCACATATGTGTCTATATCCATGTCCATGCAACTCTTATTGAAACTAGTGCATTGTTATTTATTGTTAGACGTAACAGTCTTGTATTGTTATTCTTCCAAAACTTCTCAGACATCTAATAAACTACTTATACACATGAAAATCCTTTCTTGGGCCTTCCTAGATATATCCAAGATCATAGGGCTTGGATACAACAATATATGTAGTACATACTCATGTATTGAATAGAGTTCTCTTCCTAGTTTGTATGTTTAAGAATTTAGGAATAATGAATAAATATAACATAGTATAAAGAATGATTGTTAATGATGGTTGTTTTAACTTACATGCCCCTTTTCACCCTTGTTTGTATTCATTGTAAACTATGCATAACTTGAACATATTAAAAAAACTATAGCCCACATTGACATTGTATGCCACATTAATCCAACCATATGACAAAAGATAACCGATGTAGCCTCTTGAATGAATGTAAGTAGATAAATTTTTGCATACCTGCAAATGGTACAAAAATTTATGGTTAAGTGGAAGCCTCCCATCAACAACAAGATCCAAATATCCATGTATCTCTCTCAATCGAGCCTCTAAACCCTTCAGAGTTGTCAATTTTTCCACTAACCTGTTATGCACAAAAGTCAAATTTTAGAGTTATGTCACCACTAAAAACAAAAGAAACAGAGCTTTGAAACCAAATCCACACACAACACAATGTGGTATTCATACAAAGCCATACAAACAAACTAAACTCAGAACATTTGAATGGAAACAACTTCAAATTATGATGCAGAGCATGGATTCACTTTACTCAATTGGAGGCACATTTCACAATAATGGGTTCTTCATCTAAAATATTTGTACGAGGTTCAAATAGTAAAGAGATTGACGAAAGATAGAGGAATTAAAAAGATACATGGATGTAATTGGATTGAAGGCCATAAAATGGTACATGTTTTTTGTGTAGGAGACATATCACATCCACAAACATAGCAGAGATATGCAAAGTAGGAGAAATTGGCTTGGAAAATGAAGGCATCAAGGTATAAAGAATCATTTTTCTGCCACCATAGTGAACAGTTAGCACTTTCTTTCATCTTTGCATATTGGTTTGATGCTTTAAACGATGCATTTCTTATATTGAAAAGTGCATTACCTTATTGAGCTTCTCTTTGTTTCAAGAATAGTTTAATATTCTCTACATAACAGGGCCAACCACATGACAGTGGAAGCTCATTTGGCCCCTCCCCCCCCTCACATCACTCTCAATTCCCCATACCCGATCATATAACATTAATCATTCATTCATCCATTAATAACATATAACATTCATTCATTCATCCATTAATAACATATAACATTCATTCATTAACATATTCACATTCATTCATTCATCCATTAATATCAAATTTTAACATTCATTAACATATTATTAAAAATATGGTTGTCATAATATGATTACAATCACTTTTTTTTTTGTTTCTTTTTTTAAGCTAAAAAAACTTGAAGTGGAGTATCATTTTCTAAATCATTTGTCCCCCCTTCAGTTGTTATGCCCTTTGTTCATGATCTTAATGTATGCCTAGTCATGTACTCATGACGTGGAGGCCACTGCAAGGGGGGGTCTACTGCAATAACACAGAAATGTTAAATTGATATGTTTTATTATTATGGTTACAAGTATTTCATTAATTAAAAGAACATTAGAGTGGTGCTATTTACCTTATGGGGCCACATCATGTTCCTGATCTTGTCTTATAGCCTCATGCTCAACATGTTGAACACCCTGTAAATCCTGATTTGTAGTTGAATCATGAAAGGTTACATTAATTAATACACCAATTGCAATTAAATATGTTTAAAAGAACATTAGAGTGGTCCTCTTTACCTGATGGGGCCACATCATGTTCCTAATCTTGTCTAGCCTAATCATGCTCAACATGTTGATCACGCTCTACATGCTCTAAAGTTGAAACATGAAAGGTTACATTAATTAATACACCAATTGCAATTAAAGATGTTTAATTGTATTAATCCATACTGCGTTTTGTATAGCACATGAATACATCCAGTACCGAGATGAGCACCATGACCTTCATCTGTAGGTTGTGTTCCACCCTCACTAGGCTGCATTCCAATATCATGTGCAGTACTATCATTGCTTGCCTGTTTAAAAAAAATAGGCACATAATTACTTTATGATGGAAATTAATATTGAATAGATTACAAAAGTATTCAATTTTAAATAAACTTCATTGAGTTTATTTACCTGTGTGTTGGATGTAGTGGAAGCTTGTGTTTGCCCAGTCAAGATTCTTAGGCATTTAGCCACGGCTCCATAGCCTTGCTGGAAGGAAATATTCAGGTCCTCTTCTGTGGGCACTCTGTTGAATTCAGAGCCCTACATTTTTGCATAAGATCATGAATTTTGCTTCTATGGTGTGATAAAACCAAAATTGTTTGCAATTTATTATTTGGATGCAATATTTCATTTATTGATACTTACAATTCGTGTGGCTAATTTCATATAACCACCTGAGCCAAGTTTTTATTGCCCATTTTTTTCTAGTCTTGCCTTTGTGTTCCTTCAATGTGTCGGGTAGCCTATGAAAATTTTGAAATACGTTAGATTATGTTAAAAGAAAGAGTAATCAGTATATAATTACATTGTTGATAGTATCACATACCTTCCTTGGCCCGGTGGTGTCTTTCCTTTTTTCTTTTTAGCCTTCTCCTTTCCATCCGACACCAGGTCCTTCCACTCCCTCTCTGGAATCATGGGGGGATGCTCATATTTTTTGTTCTTCTCTAAATGTGACCTATATTGGTCCCTCACATACTTTAGATAGGTACCAGCTTTCTTAAGGACCTTGGTTCAGTTGAATGTGTTATTACCAAACATCACAACTAAATGGTTAATGAGCTCATCTTTTAAATCTTGATTTTGGGCATTCCACCATGTATGTATGGTGGGCCCGAAGATCTCCAATGTAATATCATTTATATTTTTCTAAAAAACATCATTTCCTGCAAAATGATCATGGGATCATTAGTATAAAAAGAGTGATCAATAAGTAAATTTCAATTGGATTATATATACTAATAATTAAAACATTTTAAAGTACCTGGGACCTTCTCTATCTTTATGGGAATGAAATCCTTGATCACCAAAAATGTGTCCGGAAATGTTCTCGTACGAGTAATACGGGAAGATCTAGGAAATGATACTAAAACATCACCAGTACTAGTGGCCTCTGCATCCCCAAGTACATGTCCTAACGCATGTTCTCGCATGTGTTCGCTGCTAGAGGGTGTACTACCCGATGTCTGCATGCTATGTGTTGTCGACATTTCAGTCGACAATATAGGCATAGATGATGGGGTCGAATGATGTGATGTATGTGCAGGAAGACCAGGATCGACACTTGTACCAACCCCTACTCACTGAGAAGCACTTGCAGTACCCTGATCATGGCCAACAACATCATGAGGACACAAAAAATCTTATAAAAAAAACACATATTTTAGTTCATAACATAAAAGAGTACAAAATATAAAACCATGAATGAACTTATGTTATAATTAAAGATCTCATGATAGCTTACTTGCAAGTTTTGTGCTCTCTCAGTCAATATTTTAACCCTTTCTCTTATCTCATCTATTTGAGGCACTATGAATAACAACTAAAGGATTTCTTCATTGCATTTTTTTTGGGTCTTTCTTATCATATCCAAAGGGTTTGCGGAATATGTGATGTCATCATTGCATAATAGTGACTGATGTTATTCTCTATTGTAAAGTACCATGCAGCCTCATATACAACCTTTCAAAGGTATGAATTCATGTTATATCTTCTCTTAATCCAAGTTATTTGATTTACTAGACTTCTACTTAATGTTTTAACTCCCAAACTTTGTAACAAGTGTTAAATGTGACTATGGTCCACCAATTACACAACCAAGGCCTCAAATGTATTCTCTAATTGTAATCAAAGGACTTTTTTCTCTTCATTCAAGTAAATAAACTTGAAGGGAAACACCACCAAGTGGTTTATTAGACACCTACATGACTAAAAATAGCAACAAATTTACATTTAATGCAAATTGAATGCAAATTCCCATTGAATTTTTTTGTACTGTGCAGAAGAATGGTTTCACCATACATAATATTTTGGTTTAAGTTGTCTTGGAAAAGACAAATCAGAATACTAATAAACATAATTCAAGTGCATGGGTGAGGTGGTTCAACTGTCCACTGATAAACTCCATATGTCTAAGTGGTTAACGGGGAGGGAGTGTGTACTAGGCTTGGTTAAGTCATAATAAGTTTATGCTTTGGCAATAAAAATTGTTTAAGTCATCTTAAATATTCCCATGTCTAATTGCTAGGATTCTTTTAGTATGTTTTAAGGTAGGATGAGTGGTTGCATCAATGTTCTAGTTCTCTATGACAAGGTTTCAACATCTTCAAATAGTGAAAGTTAGTGCTCATAGTCATTTAAAACAACAACATTTTGATTATGTATGATGGTAGGATTTGATAACTTAAAATAATTGACTACCCAACAAACTTAATGTTAAAAGAAACTTTTTAAGTTTAAGGGGTTAGCACTTTCTTTCATATTTGCATATTGGTTTGATGCTTCAAACGATGCATTTCTTATCCCACTTCTATAATATTGTATTCCCATCCCATTTCAAAGCAAAAAGGTTAAACATTTAGCAATCTGCCATTCTTAGCTTTGAAGTTGTTGGCCTTGCATACTTGTTTTTGTTGAGTCACAAGTTTGCATGATAAGAAAGGAAGAATGAAATTTTAAATTTTAAATGTTGCTAAGACCCTATCTTTGAGTTGCTCCACATTTGTTCCCAAGCAACCATATTATTATTATTTTTTGAATGGGGGTCAATAATATGTTCTACAATTAATGCAAGACGGCTCCATGCGATAGAGGCATAGCTCATTGAGGAGTCTCTGGTGCAGGAGCACCTACACCTTATGTTCACAGCTGGAGCATTAGAGGTTGATCATAGAAGTGTCTAGGGAGGTTTGCAAAGTTGTTTGATGTTTTAATAAGGTCTAAAAGACCATTTATTATTTCATTGATCCATATTGTAAACAAGATCAAATATGTGAAGAAATTGTCAATGATGGTCAAATATTCTCAAAGTAGGTAGAATAGGTTTTCTTGTAGGGAGCCATGTATTCAAGGTGAATAAGGTCTAACAAGACCATTTTCAATGTGTTTAGGGTGCTTGGAAGTCATCTAGTTGATAATGTAAAATGTTGCAATTGTTGACATTAAAAGTTGTCAAAATTGTAATTTTGCAAAATAATGGGATGTTAAGTGTTTGTAAGTCAGTTATGGAAATTGGTTGAATGTATTTTGGGTTTGAGATGATTTAAAAATCCTTACAAGGCTCTAGAAAAGGTTTTTGGAGGATTTGATACCAAAATTTCATATCAAATACCAAATTCTTGAAGCAATTTTATGTGTTTTTACTATTTTTCTAAAGTTCTTTTGTGTTGTACGGATCCATACAAGCTTGAAATTCTCTGAGATAATTGGTTTAGATAAATATATGTGTTCCCTTTCATTTTAATTTTTTTTGAAGTGCTAAATCACTGTTTTGTGGGAGAAAACAATCAAATACAAGGACTGCCCTGTTTTGCTTGTGTAAGGGTTTAAGGGCTAAAAACAAATGAGATCCACCAATCCACCCATTGTCTTGGAATTGTAACTCAGTGGGTTGGTGTGCAACATGGTAGGATAGAGGTTCATTTCATTTAGGGGTCTGTTAAATCAAGAAACTTGGCATTGAAGTGATGCCCTAGGGCTAACAAGGGCAATTTTCTTGTGAATTTGTGGTTGTTAAGTCAGTATTTGTCAATTTGATGGATGGAACAGTATGAATGAAGGTTGTTTGTCCTATTTTAGGATGATTTTAATTTTTTGAAGACAATAGTTGAGTTAGGGAGGTCAGGTATATGGTGTTTCTCTAAAACCCTAGTGTATTGAGGGAAAATGGAGGGTTTTGTAGAACAGTGACAAAAGGGGCATGGCTTAGCCCAACAATGGTGAAATTTGATGTTTTGTGTCATAAAAAATATTTTTCAATAGGTTTTGGAACAAAACCAAGTGGTTGGAAAGGCCTTCCTTTGTAAAACAAGGGTAATTTTGTAGCCTTTTTGGTAGGACAGACTAATGAAACACATGAATGTTGTAAAATAACCTTGTGGAATTGGTTGAGACAGTGTTTAGGGACTTAGAATCTGACAAGAGAACCTTGTATCCCCCTTCTCATTTATTATTTTAGCAGAATCTTTGGGAAGAAGCCTTCAATAAGCGATTATTCAAGGCAAGTGAAGGTGAGAAACCCACTTCAACTAGTGTCCCCATTTCCCATTATCAATTTGTGAACAATACCGTTGTGGTTGTTGAAGCCTCAATTATGGAAGAAAAAGAAATAAAACAAGTTATATGTAAATATGATAATGCCTTGAGCCAATAAATCAACCTTCCTAAAAGTACCATCTTTTTTTTTCAATGCTCGTCCTATGAGACAACTGAAAATTGCCAACATTCTTGCATGTCAAATAGGATCTATCCTATCCTTCTACCTTGGGATGCAACTCATAAAGGGCCTAATCCCAAATACTTTTTTGAATAGCCTATTGGATTGATTCCAACACAAACTTGCATGATGGAAAATCTCTCTCTTAAGTCAATCTAACAAGCTTCAACTTATTAAGGCTACTCTTCAAAATCTCCCAGCATACAATATAAGTTTGTTGCATATGCCTATGAAAATTATCAACAATGTGGCAAATAATGCTTTTGGTCAAAAGTGGAAGATAAAAAAATGTATTTCTATGTTGGCTTTGGATTTTGTTTCTAAACCCAAGAATAAGAGAGGGTTGGGGTTAAGGCTGATCAATGATTTTAATCTAGCTATTAATGCTAAAATTGCACAGAGAAATCCTTAATAAAGAGAAGAAGTGGACAACTATTACCTCTAAGAAATGCTTGGAAGGGAGGAATGGAGATATTTTATCAAGCAATGACCTACCCCACAACTCTACTATTTTTCATTATGGCAGATTCTCTTAATCTTCGAATCACAACAAATGTACGAGAAGATCTTTGGAAAGGCATGAAAATTGTAGGTTAAAGAGAATGGGGGTGCCAATGTACGAGAAGATCTTTGGAAAGGCATGGAAATTGCAGGTTAAAGAGAATGGGGGTGCCAATATAAAAGATATAAATCACTTACAGTACTCATTGTCCCTTGGTTGTTGATTTTCCCTTTCTAAGTGCCCTCAACCTCGTCACTCTGGCTTTCCTCCTACCCTGTTTTTCCAATTAGGGTCTTAGTGCACTAAGCTATGTCGTGCTCCTACGTGCGTAGGGCCAAAAATTAAAAAAACATGTAAAATTCAAATTAATATGCAGGGTTTTCGCTCCTCCAAACTCTTCCTCGCTGGTATTGACCTTTCACTTCTCCAATTTGACGAGCTACAACCTAAAAATAAGGTTTCGATGAAAGTTTTAGAGTATGTTAATTAAAATAAATATTATGGCCATTTAGGTTTTAATATTCTACATATATAGTTAAGTATATATTAGCTATATTTTACATAATAAATAATATAATTATTCTACTTATTATTATTATATATTATATTCTTTAACAAAATTATTAAATACATATAAAATTATTATAATTAATAATAAGTATATTTTTATATAATACAAAATATAATTAATATAATAGTAATATTAGATTAAATTACCATTACACTACAACTGGTTTACTATTAAATGGCAGTTGAAACTTGTTTTCCAATGACACAATAGTGGTTTCCAGGCATGAGATTTGTTTCAAGCTCAAATCTCACAATATATGTAGCCTATTAGCTAATACAAAGAGAGAAACTAAAAAGATAGAGAAAAGAGAAAGAGATGAACTTAGATAGATAGGGAGAGAGAGAGAGAGAGAGAGAGAGAGAGGAGAGAGAGAGAGAGAGAGAGAGCATGAGAGAGAGAATATAAGAGATACAAAGGGAAAGAGAGAGGGAAAAGAGAAACTAAATTTTGATTGGTTGTTTCATGTCAACAATCCAAGGATGGCATGTGTCCTTGGGGAGTTATGCTCAAGGTAGCATGCCATTTGATTAAAGATATGATAATTCTCCTTTAAGACCTCTTCAATGTACCCATTGCACACTTAAGGAGACAAAGATATGGAGAGAGAAAGAGAGAAAGAGAAAGGAAGAGAAAAGGGAGAGGGAGAGGAGATAAGATATAGATAGGTGGAGAGAGAAAAAAGAGAAAGAGAGCAAGAGAGAGGAAGCAAAATGAGACAAAGGAGGAGCAAAGATAGAAATAAAGGGATAAAAAGAGGGATAAAGAGAAAAAAAGAGAGAAGAGAGAGAAACAAAGATAGAGATAAAGATAAATAGAAATAGAGAGATAACGATGGAGACAAAGATATAGAGAGATAGATATATAGAGAGATATGTAGAGATATATAGGAATAAAGAGGGACAAAGAAAGGTAGAGATAGTGAGGTACAGAAAAATAGATAAAGAAAAAGAGAGAGAAAAGAGGAGAGATACATCGATAGAGATAAAGTCACATAAAGATATAGGGAGATAAAGATAAATAGAGGGAAGAAAATATAGAGAGAGAGGGAGACAATGAGAAACATACAAATACAAAGGGAGACAAAGAGATACAGAGAGGTAGAGAGATAAAGAGATAAGGATGAATAGATAGAGATATAGGGAGGGTGATTGATATATCTCTCCATGTCACTCTCTATCTCTCTATATCTCCCGCTCTTTATGTCACTCCCTCTTCCCCCCTCTATCTATTGAGCTATCTCTCCCTCTCCCCCATTTCTCTCTCATTCACTCCATCTCTCCCTGCATCTCTAATACTCTATATCTGTATCTCTATTTCTCTTTTTATCTCCCTCTCACTCCTCTCTCTATCTCTTTCTATCCATATATTTCTCTACCTCTATCACAATCTCTCTATCTCTTTCACCATCCCCCTATATCTCTCTATATCACCCCCTTGAAGCTATGATTTCTCCATTGAGACCTTTGTTGCACAAACAACGTCATTTGCCAAATTTCCTACCAATTGACCTCATGTATTGCATAAATGTATGCAAAAAATAGACCAAAATTTATCCTAATTGAAATTCCACACTTTTTCGGCATACCCATTGCACACTAAGGTGTGATTGCTAGTTAAGTTTGATTTTTATGTTTTATTTTAGAACTAGAATGGTAGAGATAGAATAGAATAATACCATTGGTTGAAAAGTTATTGTAAGAACCTTAAATTCATACCTTAAACCTACAAGATAAACCTTATAATCAAAACATAAATCTAACACTTAAAACTAAAAACTATTGTATTTTGTGATAAAACAACCTTGTTTGACCTTAGTAAAGATGACTTATCTACTTGTTACATGATTAGGGCATAGTATTTGATGAGACCTACAATAAAACCCTTATGAATACAATGGGGGGTTTGTAGAAAGAGAAGACTATGTATGTGGTATTTCTAAAGTGGTACTTGGTTCAATTATGTGATGGTCAAGTAACATGAATCAATGCAAGATGATATCATTGGATGAGTATTAGTTGGCTAGTATATTATTACTAGATCAATCAAGAGAAAATTGATAGCTTTAAGTACTTGAATTTTATTTTATTAACACTTGATAAATGCAAGATTATAGAGGTATTATGTTTTTCAATTGAAGTAAAGAAAGCGGTTGACATGGAAGTAAAATATTTTAGAAACTCATAAATGATACATATATAGATATATCTTCTTTATATTATCCTTGTAATTAGTTATGTATCTTCAAATATAAAAAATTAAAAGGAATCTAATGTGTATCATCTAATAATAACTTCTAGAAAATATCAAAAAGATCAATAATAAAAAAATATATATTAACTAAGAAGCCATGCAAGCATACAATAGTATATGTTGGTAAAACTATAATATATACAAGAAAGCAATATATGCATACAATGTCACATGTTAGTAATACAAAATACATGTACAAGAAATCTATATAGGAACATAAAAAAATCATAATATAATTAGTCCTCTCAACTAGGATGGAAGAGTTGATGGCCTTTTGATTATTGAGTAGATAGAGAGACAAGTGATGATTTTTTATTTTGAACCTAATAACTTGAACTCCTCTCTAACTTTTTGGAGCTCCACACAATATAATAAAAATTTATAAATTAATATAGAAAAAATTAATTATACAATGATATATAAGTGAATAATCACTTACCACTATTTGATAATTAGGAACAATATATGCAAGAGATGAAGAATAAGGCAACTTGTATTATTAGGAAGGACAAGATGCCCTTATATAGCATGATGTCATGTTTGAGTCTCAAAACCCTCCCATATCGTCAACGCATGCGTCTAGACTAACCATGTCAAGCTTCACTCTATACAAGCACAAATTGAAAAAAAATCAACATTGGCCCCATTCACATGTCACTATGCAGGGTCAACATGAGGAAACGCTAATTTTTTGGGAATGAAATAACCAAAGATATGATCAAAGAATATCTAATCATAAATATTCGTAGAGTAATTAGGATTTGATCATATGGAAATTTCTAGGAGAGCTACAATAGTTGTAACATCATAAATTAACAACATTTAAAAGTAAATCATGAATTAATTATGTAATGGCATAAAAATTTAAAACATCATGAATTAATTATGTAACCATATAAGTCAAATATAATTCTATCAAGAAATCAATATCAAATAGATAATATAATCGCATAACTCATACATTTCAATGTCATTGATCTTCTTCATCCAACTCTTTGTCTGTATCATCCAATCCAGGTTTGACATTGTAAGGATTGGTCATATCATCATCATTGTCATTGATATCAGTTTTGATAATGTCATCATCCACATGGATATCATCTTCATGAACATTAACTCATACATCATCATGATCTAGTTCCTCTTCTTCGACATCTTCGTCAGGCACATCATCAACTAATTGTTGATCCTGATCATCATCTACATCATCTTCTAGTTCTTCGGTATCTTCTTCTTCCACTACATTATACTTTACTAGCCTTCTTCTTGGATCATGTCTAACAACAAATCACCAACCCGGTTTACCTAGAACCTTTGAGTAAAATACCTGCTTACATTGGCTTGGAAGAACATAGGGCTCATTTCTAGCTTGCTTGATCGACCTTGTATTAACCATGGTAAATCCATTATCACGTTCAATAACAATTCTCTTGGGATCATTTTCATTCAATCGTAGCCTGTACCATTGGATGATGAACATAAATAATTTGAAGGACTTAAAGTCACACTCAAGTATATCATCCAAAATCCCAATATATCGATTTTTTGAGACTTTTGGATGTATGTTGCTTCTAGATGAAACATTAGTCACCTGAAACATTTCAATTATCCCAGAATCACAAGTTTTCTTCATGTCATCCAACTTTTTGATTTGAAATTTACGACCATTGCACCACATAGCTTTGTGGTGTTTCACCTGCAATATGTAAAACATGTAAAAATTATTGCATCGTCAGTTGATAAACATATTTATTCTTGGCTAAATATATGCAAAGAAAAGAAAACTCAACATATATATACATCAATATAATTGAAAATAATTAAATAATATGGGTGATTAATATATTTATATGTACCTGTTTATCTCTTAAACCATATGCTAAATCAATTTCCCTTGGTGTACCATTGGAATCTCCATTACGATGAGCTTCTTTAACCAATGAACCCACACCTTCCCATGTTAATGCGTGACCCGACTGTTGACATTGTTCAATCCATACCATCATCCAATCAAGATTGTTTGCGACATACAAATGTAGTGCATCCCACTCTTGACCAACTGTATCAAAAAAAATTAAAATTCACAAACGACATATAATTAGTTAATTACCACGGTATACGACTTATTTTCTAAAGTAATACAATACCAATACTTTTCTATTAGTGTGTGGAATATTCTTTCATTTGGACTAGTTCTCTGTTGTTTCTTTTCAAGGAATTGAAGGAAATGTAAAATTTATTCTAATTAATCTCCATGACCGTCTTATAATTACCTCTCACTTTCCTCAATCTACCCTTCCCCATCAGGTACTCTCCTTTGAATTTTTTAATGGAGTTGGGATCCCAAATGTGATCTACATGGATCTTTCTTGCGAACTTAGGAAGATATTCAGTAATGTACACCATGGTCTGGTATACCATATATCCCTCCACCATAGAACCCTCAGGATGTGCTCTTTGTCTAACCAAAGCCTTCAAAAAATTTCAAGTTCCTCTCAACCATCCACATTGACCTTGTGTGTACAGGTCCACACAATTCAATCTACTCAACTTCATGTATGAGGTAGTGTTCTTGTGCATTGAAAAATGTCGAAGGTAGACACTTTTTCATTTTACACATTAGACGAGGAATTTTTCTCCTCCAATAATTTATGTCTTCTTTATGGATTTCTTTAGATGATAGCTATCTACAAGTGATTCAAGGCACAAATATATTAACGAGATTTAACAAAAATATACAATATACTACACAACAAGTAAAACAAATGGAAAATATAAGATCTATACAATGAATTGAACAAATATCGCTACTTACCTCATGTATTTTCCAGGATCATATATAACTTGCTTGGAATTTTTGTCGAAGTTGTCAAGGAGAGATAGAGGTAGAACGTACTGCAACAATTATAAAATGAGCTTTTCATTATTTTTCCAAAACAAGTAAACATAATACATTGAAAATTACATGTAGTATACAAATATATATATATATATATATATATATATATATATATAATATACCAGAATAATTACCTTAATGAAGGTATGCCAATCATGCATTTTCATCCCTAACCCAAATTCACCTTTCTTTGTTATGATATTGTTTATGTTCGCAACAAATCTTGTGGCAAATCAAATTTTTCGTATGACTTCTTTTATAGCATTGTTTTGCTATGTTAATAACCAAGGAAGGGCGCTTATATTAATTTGGTTTCCATTTCTATTTAATTGAATGACATTTTTCATTGCATGATTGGCTTCCTGAATGTCACTACAAATTTTGACAATTTTTTCTTTGTCATGCTCTCCATCCAATATTTTCCATAACGTTTCTGTTATATTCTTTCTGATATGCATTGTATCAAACAAATGTAAAAAATTTAGTTGCTCATAGTAGGGAAACCTACTAAATTGTCTGGGATAAATTTTTAGTCCTTGTGGAAATCGTCCATCAATGCCTTGATGACCTTCATGAAGCATATAAGTTAATCAAATTAACAATGACAATCATTGTCAATTATAGCATGAGTAAACAAAACACAATATAAAAATATAAATTCCAAACATATCATATATGATAGATAAACAATTTGATCCAATGTATAACCTTGATGATTAATTCTATTATATTCCAACTTCCATAGGCGAGGTTTCATTCTTCATGGTTTTGATGTAGTCTCTTCTTTCTCATTGAAAAGATGTTTTTCAGTAGTTCGATACTTATGATTTTTGTGGAGGAAGTGTCTATACTCATCAAACACTTGCTTTCCTAAACTTGTTGAACGACGAGATTTCATCTTTGGACCACAAATTGGAGATGCAAATTTTCCCTTTGTTTGAAGACCTAAAAGATCATATATAATAATTGGATTAAATATGTCAATTTTTATAATTATATATAATGAATAGATTATTTAAAAAACATGCATGATATCTACTTCATAAAATTAAATATCGTTAAAGTGCAGTCGAACGTTATAACATACCACAAAAATGTGTTAGCCCTGGGGCATCATGAATTGTCCATACAAGCATTGCATGGAATTGAAATTGTCTTTGTCCTATTGGTCTAGAGACGTCATACATAGCGATACCATTCCATAACTTTAGTAACCTAGTTCAATGAACATAAACATTACATAATTATTATAACCGTTTTACTGCAATATATATAAATTATTGTAGATGGCTATTAAATAAAAAAAATAAGTCATTATGCAACAAATAAGACAAATGAGATGTTACTATGTTAAAGAAAATTGATGTAAACATATACATGGAACAATCATTTCCAACATTATGTGCTCCCTCTTTATTGACATCCATGGAGGAATGTTATTGCTGATAAAAAAAATAGGTCAGACTGAGTAAATAGATCTTAGCTCTCCAAATGGATTGACACTGTCCTCTGCTAATGAAAGCCTGAGATTATGAGGTTCTTCTTTAAAGTGTGGCCATTTTTCCTCCATGTCCGTAAATGTAGAACCATCTGTAGGCATTTGAAGAATGTCATCTCCACTTCTATTCTGTGCATGGTAATCCATAAATTGCACTAAGCTTTCACACCTAAATAATCGTTGCATACGTGGAATAATGGGAATATAATGAAGAACCTTGCGAGGCACCTTTTTTGTTAGTTGATTGTTCGATATCTATTGATATGACATTTTGGGAATTCTGTTGCAAATTCATGTTGTTTATGATATATAATATGATCATTGGGACATGCATCTATTGCTTGATACTCCATTCCAATATCTTTCATAATGGCAGATAAATCTCAATATAAGCAAGGTAAAATATTTGATGGTGGTAACAAAAATTCACCTATCAATCTACAACAAAAAAATAATTTGTTGATATAAAAATATTAATGG
>VDFB02113215.1:0-23567 GCA_007258455.2 Sequoia sempervirens
AGAGGAAGGTCAAGCTTCAGAGGAAGAGGTAGAGGCAGAGGTAGTAGAAGTGATTCAGATCAAAGTGAAAAGAATAATCTAGATCAAGGTTGAAAGGAAGAATAAAAAATACAACAATAGAGGATGTGGAAACAATCATTCCAATCAAATTCACAAAGGTTTGATAAATCTAATATTTAGTGTTATTATTGCAAAAAATATGGATAGTATGCTTATGAATGTAGAAGAAACAAGGAGATATGGATAAGAAGAATGAAAATTACATAAATGAGTCTACATCTAAATCTCAAATTTTGTTCATCACATGTCATGTTGCACAAGAGAGCACTAGAAACAATTGGTTTTTGGATAGTGGATGAGGTAATCATATGATAGGGAATAAAGACTTGTTTTCTAGCCTTGATGATTCTAAAAGTCTAGAGTGAAATTAGGAAATGATAATAAAGTGGCTATAATGGGTAAAGGAGTAATAAATGCTTTGACAAGAAATGGTGAAATAAATTTTATTCTTGATGTTTATTTTCTGCCTAGACTGAAGCATAATTTGATGAGTTTTGGATAGCTAGTACAAAAGGGGTATAGAGTATATTTTATGAATAATGTTTGCACAATATTAGATAGATTTCCAATCGACGAGTTGATTGCAAGAGTGGAGATGACCAAGAATCAAATGCCCCCCCTCCAAATTAAGTGTGCCCAAGGAGAAGAAGAAGCCAATTTCAAAACTATGTAGTTAGACCAATCATGGCTATGGAATTTGAGGTATATGGACATTTACATTTTGGAGGTTTGAATTTTTTACAAAAGAAATAGATGGTAAAAGGATTTCCTCCTATAGATCAGTCAGCGAATTCATGTGAGAGTTGCATTTTGGAAAAATGACATAGAGAGAGTTTTCCTATAGGAACCTCCTATAGAGCAAGGGAATTATTGGAGATGGTTCATAATGATTTATGTGGACCAATGCAAAATCCATCATTTAGAGGTAGTATTTATTTCATAACCTTCATTGATGATTTTATTAGGAAAACATGGGTGTATTTTCTCAACCAGAAGGCTGAAGCTTTCAACAAATTCAAGGAGTTCAAGTCTTTAGTGGGAAAGCAAAGTGGACAATATATCAAAGTACTTAGATCTGATAGAGGTGGTGAATTTAATTCTAATGAATTTCTAGATTTTTGCAGATATCATGGGATCAAGAAACAATTAACAACAAGGTACACACCACAACAAAATGGTGTAGTAGAGAGAAAGAATAGAACCATAATGGAAATTGCTAGGAGCATGTTGAAGGCTAAAAACTTGTCTAATGATTTTTGGGTGGAAGCAATAGCTTGCACTGTATACATTTTGAATATAAGCCCTACAAAGAGTGTCAAGGAAAAAATTATGTAGGAAGCATGGAATGGTAAGAAGCATCGTGTACTTCATTTGAAATTTTTTGATGTGTTGCATATTCATTAGTGCCATCTAAATTGAGAAGAAAATTGGATGATAAAAGTGAAAAATACATTTTCATTGCTTATAGTGAGCAATCAAAGGCTTATAAATTGTATAATGTCATTTCGAAGAAAGTGATTGTTAGCAGAGATGTCAAATTTAAGGAAGTAGAAGCATGGGATGGTAGCATTGATAGATCAATCACAATTAGAGCACCAATACCAGATAATGATGAACCTAAGAGAAAATTGTGCAAGGCGATCAATCAAATACTCAAGCAGGAACAAATACTCCAACAAGAACTCCAAGAAATATTGTACAAGGTGAATCATTTGGTTATGCAAATCATCCTACTCCCAATTCACAAGTGATGAATCAGATCCCACTCTTGCCTCATTAAGATAAAAATATAAAGGTAAGAAAATGAGAAGTTTGAAAGAGATATATGATCAAAGAGAAGACAATTTGGATTTGTGCTCAAATTTTGCATTATTCTCTCATGATCCTATGTATTTTGAAGAAGCAGTTAAGGAGGAACATTGGATTAAAGCTATGGATGAAGAGATGAATTCCATTGAGATAAATCACACATGGGAGCTTGTTGATCTACCTGAAGGTAAGGATTGTATATGAGTCTTGAATGTGTGTATGAAACCAAATTTAATGTAGAAGGTGAAATTGAAAAACAGAAGGCAAGGTTAATAGCAAAAGGTTTTGCACAACATTACGGAATTGATTACAATGAGACATTTGCTCCAATTGCTAAAGAAGACAACATTACGGAATTGATTACAATGAGACATTTGCTCCAATTGCTAAAGAAGACAAAGTGTCAAAGGTTGATTCTACAATTTTCAAAAGACTAATTGGAAGTTTGATGTATCTTATAGCTACTTGAGACCAGATATCATGTATGGGATTAGTTTGATCTCAAGATTCATAGAGCACCAAAATACTCACATTGGCATGTTGGGAAAAGGATATTGAGATATGTGGCAGCAACAATAGGATATGAAATTTTGTATTCTACAACTAATGATTTTGGTTTGGTTGGTTATACTAACAATGATTGTGCAGGTAGTGTTGCTGATAGGAAGAGTAATTTTGGATATATCTTTCATTGTGGGACAAGTGCAATCTCATGGGCATCAAAGAAGCAACCCATAGTGACACTTTCATCAGCTGAAGCAGATTATGTAGCAGCCACCTCAATAGCATGTCAAGCAGTTTGGATGAGGAAAGTTTTGATAGATTTATTACAAGCACAGGGGGAGCCAACTCCAATACTTTGTGACAACAAATCAACAATCACTTTGTTGAAGAATCATGTCTTTCACAAGAGAAGCAATCATATAGATACAAGATATCACTTTATCAGAGAGTTCGTGAATAATAGTGAAATTCAATTGAAATTTTGCAAATCTAAAGATCAGTTAGCAAATATATTTACCAAGGCATTAGCAAAGGAGATTTTTGAGCATTTAAGAGAAAATTTTGAGATTGTCAATGGTGAAACTATTAATGGTAGAAATTAGGGGGGAGTGTTAGAATAAATAATTAATTTCTTCCAATCTCCATGTATGTAGTGGAGAAAATTAGTAATAAAACAATAAAATTAGCAATAAAACAATAGTTTCTATTTTGCATAGATTAGGTGCACACAGAGTCTGAGGAAGTTAGGGATTTAGTTTTGTTTTTATCTCCTTTCTTTTTAAACATTTTTTATAGTAGTTTTTCCTTCTCATCGACTCTTGAAGTCCTTTATTAAAAGAGGTTTTTGTAACTTCTTTTCATTATCAAAAAATAAAGATTTTGTTTTGTTGTAGCAACAATTCATGGTTCTTTGTTTTATTTTTCTTGTCTCTTCCTTACCAACAAATATTACTTTCTTTTTCCAAATAAATTATCGTCTAAATATGTGATTCTCAACTCTTAGAAGGAGGAGTTTGAGACTACTCTATTTAATGAGCTAACTAGATTCTTTCTTCTACTCTTAAAGATAGGTAGATTCTTTGATATATATATATATATATATATATATATAGCTTATTGAAAATTCATATTAGTCTTCAACAATTAGAACTCAAAACTAGGTTGCAAATAAATGTTATCTTTTTCTCTCAAATAAAAGCTCATTGTCTCTTGACTTTTTTTTTTCTAATTGAAACTCATGTTTCAAGGTGGGATGCAATGCATGTGTAGTGTAAAGTTGAAGGGGTGGATGTCATGTCCTCAATGGAGTGATAGGGTTTATTTACGCACACAACATATGTAGAAAGATGAACATGGAAATTTTGCACTCTTCTATTGTTAGTCTTGATTTTATTTTTAAAAAAAGTATATATTTACAATTACCTTTAATCCAATATAATCTCTATAGTATCTGGAGCTATAGTAATTCCTACCAGTCATCCAGATCCTGGAAAATAGCTTCTATAACTAGTTGTTGTTCAAGGTTTAAAAACAAAAGATCATAGTTTAATGGAAAATAGTAAATATGAGATTGTTAATTTATTTGAATTAAAATTTATCCTATTGTCCTATACTTGGATGGGGCTTTGAATAGATAGATGTCACTTCCTCAAGTTTTCACAAGTTCATGATGTTGATAAAACCTAACGATGAATGTGCTCTGTAGCTAATGTATGTATGTGCATTAGATATATGATTTTGGTATTTCTAGCTATAGTATTTGCATTTGGTGTGAGTTATGAGCTTAGCATTATTTAAAAAGAACAAGTTCCTTTTATCAAATTCGTACTATTTATGAAGAGATTGTTTGTAACCAGTGGTCATCATCATCAAATTAAAGGTTATTGGACTCCTACAACATTGTGATATGCTCTTGTAGTGCTACTTGTATTCCATGGAGAATGTTATGGTATGTGAAATTTGGAAACCCTTAGAGGGGAGTTATCAATGAAGTACATTTTTGTTGTGTGTGGAAAAAAAAAATTAATTGGCAAAGTATAACAATTTTATTTAGCATAAAATTTCCTCATCTAATCAAAATATATATTACAAAATATGAATGCCCTCGATCATATAAAATATCACCACATCATTTCACATCAACATCTTCCTAACGGTCAAAGGAGTAATTGGTATTTTTATTTGTTATTGCTAGTAAGGGCTATGAGTAATTGACTTATTTCCATTACAAATTCTCTAGTTTAGTCTTATTTCATTTTCCATTACTATCGGTATTTTCCTAGGATGATATGCAATAAAAATTCTATACATTGGTCTATTATGCTTGAATGATCTTGTTGATTTCAACGTGTATCATGAATTAACCATGAACATGTATACTTGTTTAATTGTTACATCAAGAGTTAGAACTATATGGTACTTTCATAGTTCTTCATATATTTGAAATGCCTAAGGAATTGAGCAAGTTTTTAAAAGTCATGTAATCGAGATTAATCATTGGTTAATATTTCATTAATAATATCATTATTTTTTGTGATGCATACTATGGTCATAGTGGGATATTAGTAGGATGAAATTTATGATGGGAGCATTCATGGTGCTATCTTGAGTATAGATCTAAGGATGGATATGATATTGTGTTGATTTTTAAGAATTGGAAAGCTACAAGTAACATTGTCAAGGGAGAATTAGTATCATATTATCCATTCAAGTCCCATGGAATATATCTTAATTAAAGGATTGGATAGCTTCATCAAATACGTCAGTAACTTATTCATCTTCTCCTTTTATGAATTTTACTTTTAAAAATCCACATGGTCTTTGATAGTTATTTTATGAAGTGTATTTGATGCTTAGTTTATTCATTTAACAAAAGTTAGAGAATGGATCCTATTTTGTTAGGATAGTTATTTTAATTTTCTTAAAATGTATTCCTTTTATTAACTTTGTAGAATAGAAAATTCTATCGATGAATTTAGTTGTCAAGCACCAAAGGTGAAGGTAACTTATTTCTCTTCTTCCTTCATTATCTCTCATTAAACATAATGCATGTTCTAATAGTTACATATTATGAGGTTATAACTCTTATAGTACTAATCGAATAGAAGTTGGGAAAGGGATCTTATTTGATAACATATAGTGTCAGTTTAACTCCTTTTGACATGCAAGTTATAAGTCAATTATGATGGATTATTAGACTCTAATTTTTTCAATTAATCATAGAATTTCATATTTATCACTCACCATTGAATAAGTGGAAGAGTATTTTTTAATATGTTATTATTTTTAGTCTAACCCCACTGAATAAATGCATATTCACTCACCAATGAATAAGTAGAAGACTATTTAATTATTTTTTAATTTCATTTCACTCACCATTAAACAAGTGGAAGAGAATGTTATTTATTTTATGTGATCTAGTATATTTATTTGCATTTCTTAATCAACTAGATGATTAACCCAAACACTATATGCTCTCACCTCACCTCTTTAAGGATCTTGGTGGTTAGAAAGTGGATGGGATGAATTAATAATTTATTCTTTCTTACATTTAGTTTCGATAATTGAATGTGATAAACCCAAACATCACATACTCTCACCTCACCTCTATGAGGATATTGGTGGTCAGAAAGTGGAAGGGATGTGTTTTACATTATTCTCTCATATGTTCAATGTTTTCTCATGGGTGGTAGTGATTAGGAAACTGTCTAGGAGTAAGGACCCTATAAAGGACTGCATACCCATGAACATGTTGATTAGGAAATGAAATTGGAGAATTCCTTTATTCTAAGAATGGCTTAAATTAATGAATTAAGTTGATAGCCTTAATCTTTCTTGGGGATTTGGATAGAGTCCACGTGACTTCACAATGCCAATATGGTTGGGTGGTGAGCAAGCCTTACATATATTTTTATGAATCTTTGTACTTTGCAATAATGTATTTATTTTTCTTTAATGGAAGTATGGTTCTTATATTAATTGTTATGTTTTTTTAACAAAAAAAAAGTAGATATTTTGAGGTTTTCTGACTCAGTTGTTACAAGAATCTAGATTAAAACAAATTGTTATTTTTATTCTCACTCTACATAGCAATAAATTTCCCACAAGGAAGTTCTTAAATTATGGTTAAATTGGGTATGGGTTAGGAAACTAGGGTTTCATTTTTCTTTCTATTGAAGATGGTTCAATGAGATCTCTTCATCATTTTCTTCAAAGAACATGCGGTATATGAAAAATTTATCCAAAGGAAATTTTGTGTTGCAAGTATGAAGGTGTTGTCATTGATGTAAAAAATATGGTGTTGTCATTAATGTTAACTATGTGTTGATGAAGGTTGTTGCAGGTTATTGATGTTGAGGATATTGAGGAAATTGTTGAAAACGGGGAATCAGTTAGTTGTAGTTTGTATGCATGTATAGTTGAGATATTGAGGAAGTGTTATGATTACATGGAGCTATATTTATGTTGCATGTTTGGAGATGTTTTGGAATGATTTAATATGCTAATATGATTTCTTTGGTAATTGATTTCCAAGTGCTTTTGAGAAAATTTGATAAAAAGAGAAAACAGTGTTGTGCAAGTGCTCAGAACATGCTCTGAGATGTGCTCCATGTTTCTTCTATGTTGATGTTATGCCTATGCAGATCTAATATATTTTTTATGGTTTTCAATAGTTTCTATATCTAGAGTTTGGGCTTCTAGATCATTGTGTAGTATGAGTTATGTTCACTAGTGTGTGAACTAGGTTTTTCAGTGTTATTTGTTGTGACCTAAGAGAAATGTATTTGCTCTGCATTTCTCCATAGATTGGTTTTAGGTTATGTGGATATGGGAAGTTTCTTATGTTGTTTATATCTTTCAAAATTCAAGTTTTCTCTTGATTTGGTGTAGTACAGTGTGTGTTTTATGCGTTAGTGTGTGAATAAGGTTAACTAGATGTTATGGGTTGAAGTATTTCTATGATGCAAGTTTAGAAAAAATATTTGTTGGATCTTAGGTTGTTTGTGGATTGTTCCAGATTGTGTAAAAGATATTTGTGTGGATTTTGTGTCATCTTGATCAAATGGGTAGCATTTACTTAATATTTTTCTGGTGTTTAGCTTGGGTAACGACTGACATGGTGTTAAGACTGCATATGAAGTTGTTTCAAAGTTTTTGAAAGTGTTTTGAGGTGTGTTAGGATAAATTTGGGTCCTAACTATGGATTTATATGGGTCACCTTCATTCCTATCCATTGCGAGAATGTTTAGGTGCTGACCTAGTTTGAAATTGTAAATGTAAAGGATGTTGTGCCAACCTTGGAGAAGGTTTTCAAGGTTGAGGATGATATAAATAAGGGTGGTGTTGTTGGAAGATCTCAATATAGATGCAAGATAGATGTGAGTGATTAATATAGTATGAATTGTAGAAATGTAGATGTGAATTTGAGCAAAGCAACGCAAACTTCAAGTGTTAGACTCCTAAAGGCAGTGAGTTGGAGGCATCCTCAATCTTTCAAACAAGGCTACAAAAGTGTTGGAGTAATTGTGGTGGATCCATTTTTGCATTAAGATAGTGTTCTCTATGTAGAATTTCTCTTCTATCTTATTTTCATATTCTAAGCAGTGAGATTTGGTTGTGAGCCCTATTCGATAATGTGTCATATTCTAGCAGTGAGCCCTTGTACCGATTTTGCAATTACTTATATTGTGAGCTAATCCTCACTGTTGTTTTTCATTCATTGGATTTTCCACATAAATTTGGTGTTCTCTTGTGTATAGTGTTGTTTTTTCAATTTTTGTTATTCGCAATTCATGATTAATCACTATAACAGAATAAGGGTTTAATGAATACTTGGGGATCTGATTATTGTTGAGGGTTTTTGATGTTTTAATTTGATACAACTGATTCACCCCCTTCCCCTCTTAGTTGTCTTGTTCATTCAATAGTTTGTATCAGAGCAAGGTTCCTTGGAGAAGAATTTAACCTCTTGAGGTAGATCTAGGATGGCGAACAAGTTATATTTCCCTAAGTTTGATGGAACATACTATGCATTCTAGAAGATAAATATGGAAGGATATCTGGCATCCTATGGGTATGAGATTGAAAAGGAAATAAAGTCCCAATATGTTGTACCTATGGATGGTCCAAGCACAAGTGATGAGATTAAGGCCCATGAAGTAAATTGTAAGGAAAGATTTATTTCTTTGAATAGTCTTTCAAATTCTAAACTAGTAAAAGTTATGAATCTAAAGATTGCTAAAGAAGTTTGGGACAAGATAGAGAGCCTTTATGAAGGAGATGATAAGGGTAAACAAGCAAAGTTACAGAATTTGAAGGCATAATTTGAGACCTTGTGAATTTTTGAAGATGAAACAATTACAATCTACATGTAGAGGGTAGATGACCTAGTAAGTGCAATGAGAGGTCTTGGTGCACAAGTCAAAGAACTTAGAGTGGTAAAGAAAGTTCTCAGATCTCTTCCTAATTCTTACAGTGAAAAGGTGTTTGCTATTGAGGAAGTTTCAAATTTTAATACATATTCTAGAGATCAGTTGCTTGGTACACTAACTACATTTGAAACAAGAAAACTTGGTTTGAAAAATGGTATAAAAGTAGAGACTTCTTTCAAGGCTAGAAAATCAAAAAGGGTTGAAGATTCAAATGGAGAAGTTCTTGATGATGTGGAAGGTAACTTTGTAAGAAGGATGAAAAAGTGCAATGGTAAGTACAAAGGTAAACTACCTTTCAAATGTTTTAGTTGTGGAAATATAGGTCATTATGCTTCAAGATGTCCGAACAGAGCTGTGAACAATAAAAGTAAGGAGAACAAAGGAAAGATGATTAAAATAAGTTATTATGTTAGAGAAGATGTTGGTATTTTTGATGATGAATATAATTATGGAGATGTTGATGAAAATGAATGTTTGTTCTTAGCCTTAAAGGATGAATCTACTTCTAACTTTGAAATTTGTGTGAAGGAAAGTGTTCAGGAGAAGAAGGATAAGGTTGAAGGTACTTTGGTTTCTTCTTTTCATGTTAAACAAAATAAGAACTATTGGATTGTTGACAATGGCTTCTCTAATCACATGATCAAAGACAAAATTAAGTTTGTTAAACTTGAAAACTATGATGGAGGATTAATTAAATTTGGAGATGATTCAGGAGCTAAGATTTTTGGAATGGGTTCAATCAATTTTGATAGAAAGAATAATATTGATGATGTTTACTATGTTAAAGGTTTAAGGAATAATATTTTGAGTGTTGGAAAAATTTATAGCAAAGGATATAATCTTGTGTTTAAGGATGAAACATGTGAGATTAAAAAAGGGTCTAGAACTGTGATTGTTATTGGTAAGAGGATAGATGGAAATATCTATTAGCTCAAGGGTGTTGATGGTCATTACTTATGTCTCAAATTAATGATAGTTTGTTATGGCATTGGAGGATGTGTCACCTAAATTTTGACAGTTTAGTTAGTGTCAACACCTGAATTTGACCACCCCCATATGGTCAAATTTTCCCTTGTATTCTTCTATCTCGCATCCCCAAACCATATTAATCAAATAATTTATTATTTAGTTAATATTTCATCCTATTCCTAATGTCCCCTAAGGTATTTGATTGATTAATTAAATACCTTACCTTATTCTTCTCTAAATTAAATAAATAATCCAATTTATTTAATTTAGTCACTTGTCCCAAATGAATTAAAATCAAATTTTAAATTCATTCTTTCTCTCTTCTTGTCCCATCCTCCATAACATTCCTCTAATCTTGATTAACTTGCCTAATCTTATCATTAGGATGTGCACACCTCTAATCTTTGATTAGGGTCACATCCTCCATAATTTGCAAGTTGATCTTAATCCCCCATTAACCTACCTAATCCTTCATTTGCACAACCTAAATTAGTAATTAAAGCTAACCTATCCCCTTGCCATTTATGGCATGTACCTTAGTCAACCTTAATTAAAAGCCTTCTACATTTGGAGAAGTTATCTCCTCTCCCCTAGGAATTTAAAATGCCTTTTTATTTCCCCCATGCATCTAAGGTGGAATTTTTAATTCTACTTTATTTCTCCAACACCCTTGGAGAAATAAAGGACTAATTTAAAATTTTATCCCCAATCCCAAAGTCAAATCTCCAAAACCAAGGGATATTTTAGAAGAATTTAAAATTCTTCTATTGTCACATCATCCCATGATGTGGGTAGATGAGATAAGACTCACTTTTTTTCCTCATTGCCATGTCATCTCTACATCACTCTTCCATGTCCACTTCATCTACCACATGTCCTCATGTGATGGCTTATGAGGTCTCAAATAACTCTAGCCTTTCATCTCCCATCCCAAGATCAATCCTATCCATCCATTCATTTAGAGGCCATTTCCCTAAATATGGTGATTTTTGCCTCATTTGATCAATCACACAATTAGCTAACTTATTCACTCACACACCCAAGTTATCCAACCTCCATTGTTGTAGAATTTTGAGCACTCATCTTGCATTCAATCCACCATAAAACTACACCATTTTATTCCTCATAGCATTACCATCATTTTGAGCTAGGTTGCATGCCATTTTTTCAACAAAGGAGCACACAAAATCAAGAACAAAGGACCAACCAAAGGGAACAATGACCTAGAAACCTAAATCAAGAGGAGTTGATCGATTGGATCAATGACATGGAATAGTATATTGAGTATGAGGAAATAGAAGACCCTGATAGGGTCAAATTTGCAAAGGAAAAATTGAAAGTTCATGCTAGCATATGGTGGAAAGAAGTCCAGTTGGACAGAAATAGAAGAGGAAAAGAGAAAATAACAAGATGGGATTGGATGTTGGAAAATTTGAAAAGACAACTCATTCCTGGGACTATGAGTTGGATTTGTTGAAGAAGATGCAATGGTTGAAACAAGTAGGAAAATCTGTTAAGGAGTATACAAAAGAATTCTACCGAGCCCTAATCAGAACAGGTCATTCTAAGGCCAACAAGGAGAAAGCTGCCCGTTACATAAATGGGTTGAAGTCGAGAATTCAAGAAGAATTGATTATGGTAATAATTTCTGCCATTGAAGAGGGATATCAATTTCCTTTGAAGGTAGAAGAGAAGTTGAATAAAAGTTTTGAAAGCAAGCAAAGAGGTGGAGGTCATGGTGGAAGGACTAGTGGACGGTCATATGGAGGTCGAAATGAAGATCAAAAGAAGGGTGAAGGATCTAGTAGCAGTCAAAACTAGAAAGGAGATAATACCTATCATCCTCATGATCAAAATAATTGAAACCAAAGAGGAAGAGGAAGATTTGGATGAGGACCAAGGAGAGGAGGCTTTCGTAGAACCTATTTCTAGTGTGGAGAAGAAGGGCATAGGGCATATGAGTGTCCTCAACATCAAGGAAGGAAAAATAGAAAACCTGAGGGTAATGCACGAGTTGCACATGTAGATGAAGATGTTGAGTCTTCACATTCTGAGGATGTAGAAAGAGGAGAGGTTCTTGTTACTAGAAGAGCCTTGTTGAATGAGCAGAAAGAACCAACTCAAAGGAAGAATTTGTTTCGCACTAGATGTAAGTGTGAAGGTAAAGTATGCAATGTTATTATTGATGGAGGTAGTACTGATAACCTTGTTTCAAAAGAGATGGTTAGTAATTTTTTGTTAGAGAGAAGGCATCTGAATCCATATTGAATTTCTTGGTTATAGAAGGACCATAAAGCTTTGGTAAATGAACAATGTCTAGTAAGGTTCAAGATTGGAAATTACAATGATGAGGTATTGTGTGATATTATTCCTATGGATATTTGTCATATGTTGTTAGGTAGACCATGGCAGTTTGATCAACGAGTAGTTCATGATGGGCATGCCGACACCTATTCTTTGACAAAGGATGGAGTTCATCATAAGTTGAAGCCCTTGAAAGAGATAGAGGAAAAGGTATGTAGTAATGCAAGAATTTTTTTGGTTGATGGAAGAAAGTTTCTAGAAAGTATGAGGCATGAGCATATGTGTTTTGCATTGATCCCTAGAGTTGATAAAGAAGATACTAATGAGGTACCTGTATAGGTTTCAATTTTGTTGAATGGGTTTCAAGCTATTATTTCTGATAATGTACCTAAAGTTTTTCCCCCATTAAGATAGATTAGTCATCATATGGACCTAATTCCTAGAGCCAGTTTGTTGAATAAGGTAGCTCATCATATGACTCCAATAGAGAGTGAAGAGTTGAACATACAAGTGCAAGAGTTATTGTGAAAGGGATTGATCAGAGAGAGTTTGAGTCCATGTGCAATACCTATAGTACTATCACTAAAGAAGGATGGGGAATGGCAGATGTGTACTGATTCTAGAGCCACGAACAAGATCACCATCTAGTATAGATTTCCCTTCCCAAAAATGGATGACATTATGGATTGTTTGAGTGGAGCTAACTACTTCACGAAGATAGATTTTAAGAGCAAATATCACCAAATCTGGATTAGAGAAGGAGATGAATGGAAGAAGGCCTTTAAAACCAAGGAGGCCCTGTACGAGTGGTTAGTCATTCCTTTTGGGCTAACTAATGCACCGAGCACATTTATGCAGCTTATGAATGAGGTATTGAAAGAATTTTTAAGAAAATTTGTTATTGTTTATTTGGATGATATTTTTATTTTCAATAAGACATTGGAGGAGCACTTGATGCATATATGAAGAGTTTTTGAGAAGCTAAAGGAGGAGAAGTTGTTGATTAATTTTAAAAAATGTAGTTTTGTGAAGAGGGATTTGGCTTATTTGGGATTTGATCTCGCAACGGAGGGTATTAAAATGGATCTAGAGAAGGTGAGAGCTATCATTGAATGGCCTACCCCAAGGAGTGTTACAAAGGTAAGATTATTTCATGGTCTAGCAAGCTTGTAAAAAAAGCTTATTAAGAATTTCAGTAGTATTTGTGCACCTCTAATTGAAGCAATTAGAGGGGATAGAAAATAGTTTAAGTGGACTATAGGAATAGCCAAAAGTTTTTATATGTTGAAGAAGAAAGTTACAAAGCAACCTATTTTGGCACTTCCATATTTCAATAAGGTCTTTTAGGTAGATTTTGATGCTAGTGGCACTACTATAGGAGTTGTTTTGAGTCAAGAAGGTAAGCCTATTGCTTATTTTAGTGAGAATTTGAATGATGCTAAGAAGAATTATTTTGTCTATGATCAGGAGTTGTATTCTATAGTTCATACTTTGAAGAAATGGAGACACTATTTATTTCCAAAAGAATTTATTTTATATACTGATCACCAAGCTTTGCAGTATCTCAATAGTCAAGGAAAGTTTGATCAAAGGCACTTAAAATGGGTTGAGTTTTTACAAAGTTATACTTTTTTTTTTAAGCATAGGAGTGGAAGGTCAAACAGAGTTACAGATGCCTTAAGTAGAAGAAAAAATTTGCTAATAGAGATGAATATATAGGTTGTTGGGTTCAATAAACTCAAGAGTTTGTATCTTAAAGATCCATACTTTGCATAAGCTTGGAATGCTTGTTTGGAACCTATTACATTGGATAGGACAAGATGGTTGGATTTCTTAACCTAGAATTGGAAGTTTTTTAGAGGAATCCAATTGTGCATTCCAAGGAGTTCTATGAGAGAGAATTTAATCAAGGAGGATCATAGTGGAGGATTAGCTGGGCATTTCAGTTGAGATAAGACCATTGCTCTTATTAGTGGGGATTATTACTAGCCACAGTTATAGCAAAATGTGAAGAATTTTGTACAATGTTGCAGAGTTTGTCAAATGGTGAAAGGAACAAGTCAAAATATTGGATTGCATCAACCATTACCTGTACCTAAGAGGCCATGGGTGGATATTAGCATGGATTTTGTTCTTGGATTTACAAAGACACTGAAAGGGTTGATTCCATATTTGTGGTGGTGGATAAATTTTCAAAGATGGCACATTTCATTCCATGTCATAAGACTAGTGATGTTCATATTGCAGAGTTGTTTTTCAGAGAGGTGGTGAGACTACATGGTCTACTGAAGAGTATAGTTTCAAACAGAGACACCAAATTTTTTGGTTATTTCTGGAGGACATTATGGAAGAAGTTGAAGAAAGATTTGAAGTTTAGTTCTACACACCATCCACAAACTAATGGAAAAATAGAGGTGGTGAATAGGAGCTTGGGTAACCTGCTAAGATGCTTAGTAGAAGATAAGCCCAAGGGATGGGGTTTGATTATACCACATGCATAATTTTCTTACAACAATTATATCAATAGGAGCACTAGGAAATCACCATTCCATATTATGTATGGGAGTAGTCCAAGAACTGCTTTTGAACTAAGAAAAATGGATATGAAGGAGAAGAGTAGTGCTAATGCTAAAGATTTTGTTGAGCACCTAAAGAATTTGCATGAAGAGGTGAAGAAACATATCAATAAGATGAACTCACAATATAAGGCTAAGGAAGATCAGAAAAGGAGGTATATGGAGTTTTGGGTAGGAGATGAATTCATGGTTTATTTGCAAAAGGAAAGGTTTCTAGTCGGTACATACAACAAGTTAAATATGAAGAAGTTTGGACCATGCAAGATCCTGAAGAAACATGATTCAGGAAATGCATATGAGGTAGAGTTGCATGATGGAATTCATATTTCACTATGTTTAATATCTCAGATTTAACAGAATATCATAAGGGAAGAATTCATGAAGAAATTGTAATGCCCACCCCATGATACCTAACTAAACACAACATAACATCAATACTTATGAAGGATTGATAAAGGTTACACTACTATTATATGAAAAATATTCTTAAAGGTATAAATATGATAAGGAAATAATAATACCTTTCTCCTTACAACTGCTCAAGAAAACACAATATTGGTTAAATATTATATATATCAAAATAATATGAGAAAGAGGCTAAACAATTTTGATAACAACAAATTTGCAACAAAACTTAGAAAATTATTATAGTTGTTAAATTAATATGTTTTATTTAAAACAAACTCAATATAAAGCTAATAATTTTATTTTATTTTAATTAGATAATATTTTCCCACATTCAGCCAAATAATGGAGTGTTGCACAATATGATTTGATCAAAAAAACTTTAATGGATTTCATTATATATTTCAAATGAACTTTTTAACCAAAATGAATATGTATATATATAAATGAGTCGATCTTAAATAAACATATATTATTGAGTAGGAATGTATAAACTTAAATACATATCGGACATAAGAATCGAACTATAAACTAAACAAAGTTACCTTTTTGTGTATAGTTTATAAATTATATTTTTTTGGTACTATCTTTAACTATTGAGTTAGATGGATTTGAATAGAGTGCAACCGATACATACACAATAAGGAAACATTGATCACAACATCAATTATTTCTTATATAGGCATCTAGAATTACAAGAAATTATAGATGAAATCAACCGCACCAGAAAGAGGAAGACATTAAAGTAAAGACCATGAGTTAATAGGCCAAGTAAAGAATAGTCCAAACTTATCACTCTCCAACACAATACCTTTACTAAAGGGTTAAGTACAAATACTAGGCGATTTCTATTCCCAACGAGATAGTTAAAGAAAAGAATATAAATTAGTTAATTACTTAGTAACATGATTAAATTTACTCCTTGAGCACTAAAGAAATTGCTTAAGGTAGAAAACTTAGCCGATTAAATTACAAAATGGTTGTAAGAAAGTAAAAGAACAGTTACAAAAAATTTAAATGAATCAAAGTGTTGACACATAGCACATATGTATCAAAATAGCAAGTATGTAACTTATCCCTCAGAAGAGGTCGGGGATGAAGAAGGTAGGTCTTACCTACCACCAGAACAGAGGAACTATGTAACTGCCAAGATAGAAAGTATAAATCGTAGTTAAAGAGAGAAACAAAATATTGAAACGGTCATTAATTAACCCAAAATTGATGGGAGAGGCACTTAAAGGTGGATAAAAACTCATCATTTACTTTTTCAGATACTTGCTCAATATCTTGCTATCACTTCTGTAAAATCAAATTGGTTAGAACATAATAGGTTCTTAAGAATGGTAACTCACAAATTATCAATTCTCCAGTCAGTTGATTTGAGAAACAATATATTGAGCATAAGATAATCCTATAGAACAATGCATTATTCTCACTATTCATAAAATAAATTACAAAGGGTAAAAATATAGAGAACCGAGATAAAAATACGTGGAAAACCCCAACTAGGAAAAAACCACCGGAGAAAGATCTACTGCTTCATTTTATTAATAATAAATATAAATACATTTTCCTCCCCCTTTTCTGCACAATACAAACATATATATTTTTTTTTTCAAAAGTAGCAAAGAGAAAACCGCCAAGAGAACTAACGCTTAACAAAAAATAATTCATTAGTCCTAATAATAAAGATCCATTTCACTTCACACTTCTTCCTTTCAAGTACCTTGTTAAATCTGTCATACTTTAATTAAAACCTTAGTACATTTGCAAAATATAACACTATTAAGTAATGTAGAAAGATAATAAAATGGTAATTTTTTTATGAAAATAAATTAATAATTTTTCTTATCAAATATATACCATGGCCTAATATTAATTTGTTTTTTTAATAATATTAGATTGCCTAAATTATTAATTTACTTCTTGTAGAATTTAATTTTATTAATCACTTTAGTCATGTTTCTCGGTAATATAGTCTTAGTTCACTTTTGGGAAGGGGTACTACAGAAATATTTGGAATATTCCAACACCTACTTTAGAAAAGGACATAGAAGACATTTTCAATAGTCGTGTGGGAAGAAGCACAAGAAAAAAGCAATATGCAGAGTACTTGGTGAAATGGAGAGGAAGGCCTGTTGAAGATTCATCATGGTTATCTAAGTCTGAGGTTAACCATCTTGATTTCTCTCTAACTCCTAATAAGTGATAGGGTCACTTTTCAAATTACCCTACGTGTCTGATGCACGAGCATCTAGGGTGTAAGAGCAATCTTGCATCACCCAAAAAATATGTTGTTTATTTTCAATAAGGGCTAAATTTGGCAGAGTTACTATTTTAGTAAGTTTGTATTTATGCACGGTTAGACACTAAATCTTGCACATACCTCCACAATGGTAAATTGGAGCCAATGGAGAAGAAATCACTTCAACACCGTTTATCATTTGAGAGATATCAAATTTTCAATTTTTGAAAATCTTAGTAAAATCTTTGAAGTCAATTTTGAGGTACTTAGAGGCTCCGAATGGGCCTGAAAATTGGAAAAAAATAAAAGTAGTTAGCTTATAGGCACTACTTTGTGGTAGAATATTTCTCGAGAGATTTCTGAAAAAGTATTATAATAGAAAATCCGATGGTCGGATCAAAAGTTATGACCCCGCAAAGTTGTACTACCAAAATTAATAAAATTTCAAAATATCTTCTTGAGGAAGTTACACTTTCCAAAAGATTATAGGGCAGTTACACCTTCCAAATAAAGGATGTGAAAGGGGACTATAGAAGGAGGCCAGAGAAATATAGATGGTGGCTTTGACTTGTAGATTTATAGATTTATGTAATCAAAAAGCCCATGTGATGGAAAATATAATGTTGTAAATTAATTTTCATTTCACTGATTATAAAGAATATTTGCTTTCCTTCTTGTATTTTTTTTGTGCCATTATCTATTATTTTTGTGAGTTTTAGATTTTAAGGGGAGCATCCTTCATCAAGTGGTATCAAAGAAATTTTTTTTGAGTGTGTAGACAGATCGTCAAATGTTAGGAAGTTTACATTAGGACTTGTGGTTGTGGGTCTATAATAAAAGATGCCTCCAGGAAGAAACCATGGTGGAAGAAATGTTGGGGTAATAGAAGAGGGTTTTAGAGCCCTCTAGAGACAAGTTCAAAAACTGCAAGAGGATCTGCGTAGAGGAGTTGATGTCAGACAAAGAGATGAAAGTGAGGATGAGGTTGAAGACAAGGAGCCATTCAAAGAGGAAGCACAAGATGTAATGGATCCTAGAGAAGTTAGACTAATTAGGGCCATTTCCAAGATTGGAAAGAGACCGAAGATAGAAGTTTCTAATTTTTCTAGAAACCTAAATCCAAAGGAGCTGATCGATTGGATCAATGACATGGAAGAGTATTTTGAGTATGAGGAAATAAAAGACTCAGATAGAGTCAAATTTCTAAAAAAAAAATTGAAAGGTCATGCTAGCATATGGTGGAAAGAGGTCCAATTGGCAAGAAATAGAAGAGGAAAAGAGAAAATAACAAGATGGGATCAAATGGTGGAAAAATTGAAAAGACAATTCATTCCTGGGGATTATAAGTTGGGTTTGTTGAAGAAGATCAAGGGTTGAAACAAGCAGGAAAATCTATTAAGGAGTATACATAAGAATTCTACCGAGTCCTTATCAAAACAGGTCATTCTAAGGCTAACAAGGAGAAAATTGCCTGTTACATAAATGGGTTGAAGCCGAGCATTCAAGAAGAACTAAGCCTAGTAAGAATGTCTACCATTGAAGATGCATATCAGTTTGATTTGAAGGTAGAAGACAAGTTGAATAGAAGGTTTGAAAGAAAGAAAAGAGGTGGAGGTCACGATGGAAGGACTAGTGGATGGTCATATGGAGGTCAAAATGAAGATCAAAAGAAGGGTGAAGGATCCAGAAGTAGCCAAAACTAGAAAGGAGATAATACCTATCATCCTCGTGATCAAAATAATGGAGACTAAAGATGAAGAGGAAGATTTAGACGAGGACCATGGAGAGGAGGCTTTCATGGAACCTATTTCCACTGTGGAGAAGAAGGGAATAGGGCACATGAGTGTCCTCAACATCAAGTAAGAACAAATAGAATACCTAAGGGTAATGCATGAGTTGCACATGTAGATGAAAATGCCAAGTATTCACATTCTAAGGATGCAGAAAGAGGAGAGGTTCTTGTTACTAGAAGGTCCTTGTTAAATAAGGAGAAAGAACCAACTCAAATGAAGAATTTGTTTCACATGAGATGTAAGTGTGAAGGTAAAGTTTGTAATGTTATTATTGATGGAGGGAGTACTGATAACCTTGTTTCAGAAGATATGGTTAGTGTAGACACGAAAAATATACTGATTGACATTGCACATTTGATCCCGATCACTAACATCACTTCATCCTGAATCATCCCCCAGTATAACCATTTAATCGAACACCTTTATTTGATTAAATTCATCAATGTTCCTCTCTTAATTAAATAAATCATTTATCTAATTAAGCCCCCCTTTCTTGTTAATTAAATCAATCAGTTCGATCTAATTATCCCCATTTAATTAAATAATCAATTTTATTTGATTAAATCTCTAAGGTTCATCCATTAAATTAAAACCTTATTTAATTTAATCTAACATCATCTCCTTGGTGAAATAAAATAAAAATCTTTATTTAACCCTGAAATCATATTCTTCTCATATTTTGATTTAAATCAATCTAGAAATCTAAATCGATATGTCACATCATTCTAATCTCTCATTAAATTAATTAACCTTGATTAATTTAATCTCCTCTCATGTCCCATCCTCTAGCTTTTGCAACTTGCACAAGAAAATAGATTTAATTTATTTATTAAAATCTCTATTTTCTCTCAAATGGCATAATAAAGGGATATTACTCAAATTTGAATTCAAAATCCAAGTGGACTTTCTCCTTCCAACAAGGCATTTACTCCACCTAGAAAGTCATTTTTCCTTGACCCAAGTGGCATTCAATGCACGTTCTTTCCCTCTTACATGTCATTTCAATTCAAATTTCAAATATATGCGTTTATTGACACATTCTTCAAAACTTGCACATCCTCCATCCATTTACATGTTGACAAGTGGCACTTTGTCATTGGTTGATTCTTAGTCCCACATTTCTCTATTTTGGACATCTCCTCAACTTGATATTCTATAAATAAGAGGCTTCATTCCTCATTTGATCATCCACAACTTGAGTAAACTTACTATACTCAAATTCATAGCTCAACCTTCATCAAATTCATCCAAGCATAGTTAGGTTTTTTGTAGATTTTCAACATGGAGCTCCATTGAAGTCATCACCACAAGCATGCATCTTTCATCACATCATTGGAGTTGGGAAAGGGCCAATTTTCACATAAAATTGGCACCAACTCCCTCAAGAGATTAAGAGTTTGCTTTGTTTTAGAATAGGATTTGATATTTTAGCTTTAAGTTTGTTGTGTTCTTCATGTTATTCCTTTTCTCTTACATTCAAATGGATTTCTTGAGGGATCTATATTCTAACTTGCATTGACCTTATTAATGTGTGGTTTTTTGTGTTCTTGCAGGTATAGGATCTAGGTTCACATTTTGGCACTAGAAGGAGGGCAGACTAGGAGATCAAATCATGTTTTTTGAGAAAATTTCATGTTTTTTGGGTGTTTATAGAAAACTCTACCACTGGAAGCTCAACATCATTGTTTAGCACAGTTGAGAACTCAGCGTCACCATATAGCACTTCTAAAAAGTTAAAACTGTGACACTTCAGACTTCCTGCCCAAAATTCAAATTTTCAAACAAAACCACTGACCCTTTCCGACTCACTGGAATCTTTTCAAAATCCAAACTGCACTGCTAGTCAAAATAGTGATGCCTTCATGCTCACTGGTCTGGCTATAAAGCGACACTGACTAGTAAGTGGCACTATACAGCACCGCTGGTGACTTCGAACTACGATGCCTTCATGGATTGCACCACTACAAGGAAGTCAAAAGTGAAAATTTATTTCTAACATGTGTTCTTTATCAAATTCTAGTTATTTCGCATATTTTCTACTTTTTTGACCTTTGTTTTTGTAGAATCTAACTAATTTTCTTGTAGGTTGGATTGCTCAAAGTTGAAGAGGAAAATAAGCATGATGACCTCATCTCATGATACCAAGTGTTTTTAAACACTCTAGTGTTTGTTCAACACTCTTACAGGATTCGCTATTCCTCTTAAGGAAAAAATTGCTATCTTTCACACTTAGGACTTACTAGTTTCATTTTGGGCTCTAAAAAGAACTTTTTTAATTCTTGTTACAAAAGGAGCTTAAAATGAACCTTAGGACACAAACTCACTCGATTTTGTTTGGGGCTAATAATTGAACAAGGAAAATTCTCACACTTCATTTGGTGCTATAAAAAGAAATCAGTATTGCTTTTGTTGGATTCAAAAGAACATGTGTTTTTTTTCTTTGTGATTACTTAAACTAATGCCATCAAAAAGATGTATGTGCTTTTGTCGCGCCTCACGAAAATCTTGAGAATCAAAAGGATTTTTTATGGTCTTAGGTTGGGATAAAGTAATTGCCTCCACACTTCATTTTGGGGATTAAAATTGAACCAAAAAATTGTGTGAGTGTGAGTAAGTCTATTGCATGTGTTCTCCCTTTGTTTCTAAATGAAGGTTGATCGAACTATGAATACATTTATTTGCTATTATTTATCTTAGAGGGCTTGTCTTGGGAAAAAAGTACTCACCCAATGGAATGACTCGACTGGTAACACTCTAAAGCCAAGAGTATTTACAGGTGGGATATAAATGTGCATATTGGAATAAATGCTAGTATCACGCGGTTGGCTCTGACGAGAAGGGCAACAATGGTCTCTCGCCACATTGGGTCAAGTCCTATGAATAGAAAGTCCAAATTAAAACCCTTGTTGTAGAAAGGCCAAAGTCCTTATCTATTTGTTGGTGCAAGAACGGTCATTCTAAAGCCACCCCACACTTTTACGTTCTTTAGTAGAAATGGAAAGCATGTCATGGGAGTTTCATGGGTGTTGATGCTTGGATGCCCCATATAAGTGAGTGTAGTGGAGGGGAGCCAGTGGGGTCAAGCATCTAACCATTCGCTAAAGATAAGTGTAGCTGGACTTTTCCAAGTGGGGACACAACAAATATTGTCTTTCATATCCATAAGGTTGTGCTTGTTCTTGGTTACAAAATGCTTTGCTTGTTTGAAAGCATTTGGAAAACAAACATTTAACATCATCATCGAGATTTCAAACCCTTTAGGAGGAAAATACAATTGACCAAATTCATGTGTTATTGCTTTCCCTTGGGATTTTATCCTTAGAGGTTTCTAAACACTTGGGTTTACATCTCAATTTTCCTAATAAAGTTAAACAATAGGTAAACCTTGCCTTGATTTCATCAAAATTCCACATATAACATAATTTGTGGGATTCGAAGAAATTGGGACATTGGACATCTAGTTTGAAAATCTAATCAAAGAAGTGTTTGTGGTAAAACAAAATCACTAAGCAAAGATAATAAAATTGGCTCTCACACATGTGTTAGTTCCTCATGATTTCCAAGAAATTTAAAATCCCAAAACAAAATTCCTTGAAAAAAAGTTAAAAATTTAAGAGTCACACTCGAAAGGTCATCAAGAAATACATTAGGAAGTGCAATCAAAAGAAACATATCAAAATAAGCAAAAAATTCACAAGGTTCTATAGACTCATTCCTTTGAACAATCCAGAAATGTATGCTCAGTTTGAACCACTTCTTAGTTATAGAGGTCCTTAGAAGTATTGTATGTTCTTCAATACCGAGGTCTAGTAAACAAGTGTCTTTTAAGGTACATTCTAGGATCAAAATCAAATATTTTCATCCATCCTTGAACATCAAACCAAAATCACCTCACCATCACCTTTTGAAAAATCTTGAAATTATCTTCCATGCTAGGCTTTTTTGGAAAAAATCAAAAACATCAAACAAAATCCTTGAAATTTCTTAATCAAAACATCAAATCATCTTTTGGCTAGGTTTGTGTAGATGCATCCTTTTGCATATTCCTAGTCAAATTATCAAACCATCTTGTTTAGCTAGGTATATGTAGATGCATCCTTCTTCATATGCTTGTTTAAATTATCATCCTTTGAGAAAAATTATCCCTTAGACAATCATCCAACATCTTAGGGTCTATTTGTTCATAAATCCAAAAGCAAACCCAAAATCAAATCAAGGTCAATCCAAAATATAAAAAGTCCTAAAAGGTCTAGCATCCCCCCAAGATTTCTCAAAAGATCAAACATCCACATCATCCATCTTTTACATCATCACCATCATATCACCTTTGATCCTTGGAAAACATCCTAAATTTTCTCTTTTTGTGCCTAAGATTAGATCAATCAAAAAGAATTAGAGATTCATCTCCCATATTCTTCAAAATTGATCCCTATTTTATGGTGCAAACTAGATCTCAACACAAGAGGAACAT
>VDFB02113216.1:0-71169 GCA_007258455.2 Sequoia sempervirens
AAATGGAAATAAACTTTGTCTCATATATGTTCCCTCCAATTAAAAGTGTAAATATAACTGACATGTGTAATTTTTGGCCTAAAGCTTGTTTTTCTCCTTTTTTCTCATAAAAGGGAATTCAGGGCCATTAGTACGAGTCTCTTGTTGAATTCTAGATTTCAATTATGCAAATTTTGAACATAGAGATAACATATTTGAAGTTAGTATCTTAAGTTTTGAGTCGAGCCAGTGAATTTTGTCAATTGTATGGTTTCTAAGCATATCTAAAAAATAATGCAAATCTCTTGAGTCTATCATCTCTCTAGCTTTATATAGTATCTGAATTATTAATGAAAATTTTATCAAGAATCCTTTCATTAATCTTCATTGTCATTGTGCTTTGATGTGTGTTTTAATTTAGGCTTTGGTTCAAGGGATTAGTTAAAATTCTTTGATTAAATCATGAATTTGTATATTTGCTTAGTGGATCTAATAAGTACTCATAGAGTTTGAGTATTGATATGTGAATTACAAGGAAACCTCATGAAGATCATGGATGTTTAGGATTAAATTCACCTTATAGTTCAATTTTCTATGTTTTGACTCCTTGCCCAGAGATATGGCACTGATCTTAAGTATTATATGCATTTCACATGTTTCTGGTTATCCAATTTGAGAACAACATTCATAAATAATCTTTTAATCGATCTACCTTTGTTGTGGTTGGTGTTGTATGAATTCTCAAATTTAGAAGTGTGATCTTTCAAAGGAATTGCTAGTTTCTTTAAAAATTTCATCAATTTAGCATTGGAATGAGAATGTATCTATTAATTGTGCAATGTGTGATATAATTGTGTAGCAAGGTAGTAATATGCATATTGTGGGAACACCCTCTCAGGTATTATAGAGCCCGAAGTGTAGGAGGGAAGCATCATAGCTTCCTCTCATTCATTGGCCAATCATATCCTAAGTATTCAAGAATTGGATTTGGAAAATTCATAGATGCTTAGTGGGATGTACTTGGTTCTTTAAAACTAACCAACAGGGTCTTTAATGTCCTTGATAGTCAGGGTTCTCTTGTCATATTTTTTACCTATTAAATTCATCGCCATTTCATTTTTTATCAATTTGAGTGTCAGAACCAATCCTTTAGAACATAATCATGTTACATCCCTAATCACCCCCTTATTAATCATGTGTAGTATATCTATCCAAATAAACCTATCATGAATCCTACTCAAAGTGTATCTAATCCACTCATCCCCATAGATAAATATAGGGAAATTATTCCAGACATTGAGCTTCTTCTTTGTCAATCTCTCTAACTCAGGTTTCAATTCAAAATGTTCTTCGGTAAGCTCATTAACACATACATATCCTAGCATAGAGTGGTTATACTATTCTAATTTTGCATGTATGTAAATCCTGACATCTTCTGTTTGCATCACTCCATAAGAAATACTTAAAAATGCACCATCCAGGTTCATCATCATAGATTTATCAAGGTTCCTCTTAAATGTGGGTCAAGGATGATCTACAACCTTGAAAACTTCTAGAGTATACATCTTGAAACACTTTAAAATACTTTAAAAACTTAGGGTAAAGTAGAAATCTGTAAATACTTTTGAATCCTTGTTGTGAGGGTTTCACTCAAAAATTTAGAATCACTTCACTTCACTCCTTATCTTATTTTCTCTCCTTGAATGCTTGTTTTCAAAAGACTTTAAAAATATGAGTGATCACTTATAAATCCTTTTGAAATGACCTAAAATACATTGAATGCACTGATTTGAAGTTTGACCAAAAGCTAATAAACCCTAACTATGATAGCACAATCACCTTCAATTGCTCCACAAAATTCTACAACATAATATTTTACACTAATATTTTTACCAATAGGTCAGGCATATCAACCGACACCTTATATCTATGTGTTGAAGGAATCGGCAACATATATTCGATAGGGTCTTAACGATCTTCTATTAAAACTCCCCTTGAGCCAAAGCTCTCACTTAGTTTTCAGAGGAAACATTTACACCAAAGGCTAGCACAAACTCATCCTTAACCTCATTCTCTTCTTTCTTTTTTCCATATCTTGTTCATCTATTTCTTCATCTCTATAGGATCAGCCTTGTCCACTGGATCATTCTTCTTTAGCAAAATAGAGGGTTTCACATCCTTGCTTCTATGAAACTTAGCAATGTGTCCTAACTTATTGCATTTGTAGCATTTGACATTTTGAACAATCTTAATTCCACCCATTCTAGATCTACATTAATTAACCTTATGCCCAAATCCATTGCATGTATAATAGTAGTTATTGAAAGATTGAAACATCATACCATTGTTATAGCCATTCATCATTTGATTTTTGCATTCACTGGCTCTAGGACCATATTTTTTGCATGTAAAACACTAACTAAGAAATGATTGATCATTTTGATTCATTATTCTTCTACATTCTATAGCATTATGTCCAAACTTATTGTAGGAATAACAATAACCATTAAAATATGGGTACCTTTATGCATTTAGTTTTCTAATTGCTAGTCTTTTGGATTCATTCTTCTAGTTCTAGACCTTTTTGAAGTTTCGCTTCTTGCCATTCTCCTTTTTAGCTTTGTTTAGAGTTTGATCATTCTTTGAGCTTTCACCTTTCTCAAATCCTAATCCTTCTTTATCTTTAGATCCCTTCTAATTTGCAATCATCTCATCAAGCATTGTAGTAATCTTCTTGAATTTTTCTTCTTGAATCTTTGATTTCTCCAAATCCGATCTCAAGGTTACAACTTCTTGTTCAAGCTTTGAGCATTCTTCATATTTTTCTTTCATTTTAATATTCAAGCAGTCTTCAACTCTTTTACTTTCTTCAATCCACAATTTCAGGTTGGGAATGATCACATTTGATTTCTTGAGCTCTTTGATCCTATTTGTATCTTTCTTGAGTTTCTCTCTCAATATCTTAATGCATTCATTTGCATCACTAAGATCCTTTTTCAGATCTTTCTTCTTGGATTTTTCTTTATCCAAATCATCCAGGGTAGATTTGAGTTCTCCTTCCATGTCAACAATGTAGTCCTCTTCAATAAATCCTACCATAGGAATTTCTTTTGGAGGGGTAGGATATCTCCTAGTAGCCATATGTTCAACTCCAATATCTACCTTAGTGATCAATCCAATTGAAGGAACCAAGCTCTAATACCAATTTTTGAACACCCAAAATACTAAGAGGGGAGTGAGTTATTATTCTTTCAAACCACTTAAACATTTAAAAATTCATATGAAACATAATATTTAATTTTTATTAAGCAAATAAACCATGAAATTAATCATCAATGTATAACACATGGATACCATATCTTTACATGGAGAACCCAAAAAGGGAAAAAACCATGGTGAGGATTAGTTCACAATATATTATAATCGATCATAAAATATTATAGAAAGGCTCACTACCAAGTGGACTTACTATATAAAGAATAAGAGAAATAGAAGAATTGTCTCACTAGAAGGAAAAAGGATTGGCTCACTAACAAGATTTGAACTACTAATAGTGTATCTACAATATGTAGGAGATATAGTTCCACTAGAGCTCAAAATACTGAATCAACACACTTCATACTACACCACTTCCACACTCTTCTTTGATTTACATTCACATCACATTCACATGCTCTACTTAGGAACTCATACCAAAAATTTTCTATAGTACACTTTGCATCTCATATCATCCCCACAATATTGAAATGAACTTACATTTATATGAATTGCATCCACAAACACCTACAACATCAATTAGGTCAGCCTAATTAGATGTACCATATATAATATAGCTTATTAGCTCAAAATTCAAACACACATACACTTTGTGCCTTAATTAAAATATTGTAAGACATCAAAATAGGTCAGAGAGGACCTATAATAACTCTATCATACTAATCAACACTTCATTTAACTCCACACAACCCCAAACATACTAGGTTAGCACCGTATGTGAAGTGGCACTAAAATACACCAACTGTTTATCCAGAAACTAACACTCAGACCTCCAAAGAGACTTGCCACTTGGATTATGGATACTACTGACACATGTAAGCACTTCCTCAAGACTGCATAACTGGACATTCTTCCGCGATGGAATGTAGACCAATCCTAACATTGGTAACACTGTCATTGACAGACCCGATACACTATCATCATTATATTTGATACCAAAGGAAATAAAGACATGAAACTTTGGATTTTGGTTCCTCCTAAATACTCAAAAATTACCTTAGAACTACAAACCAAAATTCTATAAGGCGAAACAATGTGGATCTAAAAACTGATACTATATGCACTAAAAACCTATATTATAGACAGTCAAATATTCAACACATTTTTTTTTGTATCGAAGCAAAACTCTTTGCATCTATATGTACTAGATTTCCATCACCTCAATCACTTATGCTTTACCAGCTAGCTATACATCAAACTAGAGTCAATGTAGGATCGTGGGGGTCCAAAAAGTGGCAATATGACAAAAAAGTGGCTAACAACATTTTTTATCCAAATTTGATGAAATGAAAAGGGTTTATTGAGATAATTGTCAGCTTTCCAAAAATATAAGATATGTCTTATTTGGAATTACATAGATATTTATTATTTATTTTCTACATACATTCTGACTAAAGTCCTGATTGATAGGTTGATTGAAAAATACCTATAATTCTTAAACAAAATCTTTTTTTTTAATCCAAAAATGCAACACATTCTATGCATCCCATACTATAGAGAAAAAAAGGAAAATTGAACTTCATAAATTTTTTACCAAGTTATGGTGGTCAGACAAACAAGTTTTATTATTTTTTAAAAGTTTTTAATTAAAAATTCATAACTAATTATTTACTTGCAAAAAAATTACAAAAAAATTTGGCATATTTGTGCATGTGTCCTCTACTTATATTGAAAGTTTCAAAAAATAATATTATTTTTTCTTGTACTTAGGTTGGTAAGACATAACCCTATTTTTTATTTTTTCTTGAAAATTTAGTACTACTGCATTGAAATTTTAAATTTTCAGGCCAAATATATTTACTTTTTTTCCAAATAAGGAATAGTACATTAAAACCTATTTTCAATTTACTACAAATTATGTTCTTACATATTTTTCAAATTATGTTAATAACTTATTCAAATTTTTATTTCAAGTTGTCTAACTCTATTTTTCTGAATTTTATTGCCACTTAAGGGCCTAGTTTGGACCCCCATGATCTTGCACTAACCCACTACAATGTTGACATCAATGAAAACATTGTATATGCTCATGCTCATACTCATGTTGCCAAAAAACATACCAATGACAATCTCCTCAAACGTCCAACATATGATGCTTAGAGATATGTAGAGAGAGTTAGAGATTGAGGTGGAGGGACTAAGATTTGGATAGTCAAATTCAAGAATATGATGCTTTTAGTGCAGGCCAAAACGTGCTCACCTTTGAAATAATGCCAATATATTATACAACTCTATAATTCTAACTATAAAATATAGCAAGTAGATCAAAATCTAGATATATATAGTGTTTATTAATTCATTATAAAAAAAAAACTATCTGTGGATTATTATCGAAGGTCATCCTTATGGTTTACTAAAGGGAAACCACTTAAGAGGACTAATTTACTTCAAATGATATTACTTTGAAAAGGGTATTATTATTATTTTTACGTAAGTGGACAACTTAACTCTATAATAGAACTAACAGTCTTAAAATCCTCCTATTGCAAAAATGAAATCTAATTGAACACACATATATAATGCTTATATTAATTTATTACTATCTTGTTTGATTTATGATTTAATGTTGGCACATATATTATCAAAATGAGAAAGTAACAATTGATTTTAGATATCAATAGTGGTACTTAAATGTTAAATTGAGATTGTGTTGATCTACCTTTGCATACATAATACATAGTTTCCCAATTTTAAATTTAAACTATACATTGTAATGCCCACTATACTTGATTAATGAAAATATTCATTAAATAGAAAGGATAAATAATTAAATAGAACTTTTATTGAAGCTATGTTAAGAATTGAAGTTCATAATAATTTCCTCTAAAATAAGATACTTGGTGATTTTAGTTTTGTCCCCTCTTTAATAATTTCATTTTTTTTTAATGATTCATGAACCAACAATTTATTTATTTTCTTTATTTGTTTACCTGTAATTCTATAAAACATGTACATGTTTTGGCTTACACAAAACATGTATGTGTTTTTTCTTTTATGGCTTGCAAAAAACACTACAAAGAAATGGAACAAAACAGAAAAATAATGAACAAAACAAGAGACACAAATTTATAGTGGTTCGGCAATTGCCTATGTCCACTCTCAAGTAGGGAATCACTTTATTATCAATCACCAATTCATTACAGGCGATCCAATACCAACAACCCGCAAAGTCTCAATTCATTTTTTCTCATCATTTGCCGCTTTCAAGCTCTCTTTGGCCAAATGCACTTCTTCCTCAGTTTTTATGTCCTCTATCACAGTCTTTCCCGCAACCATGCTCTATGATGAGGCTTTCCAAAAGCCATAACTGAGAGAGTCTTGTACACGACTCGCCCCGTTACTCAATTCTTCTTGAGAGACTCTGGCCACAGTGCTATTAAAGTTGCATACATCTCAATCTGGAGACGCTACTATGTTCACTGTTTTTACTACAAAATTTTGATCAAATTCCAAAAGGTTAAGAAATTTACAAATGACATCGTCCGCAAGCAGGTCCTTGGGTACATGTTCCCCATCAGGTAGGGTCTCCTCTGCCCCAACAGGCATGACCGGCTCAAGGGTTGCAATGCCATTTCCAGCTTCCGATGCTAGATCCGCAATAGGCTTGGGCATGGGATTTTCTTTTGGAGCCCATGATACGTCCCCATCAGATGGAGATTCACTCTCCTCCAAAACAATCCGCAGAGCACTTTCAGAGCTTCCCTTGTCTGGTTCCTCTACCCCTTCTTCCTCTCCTTTCTTTCTCCTTTTGGATCACTGCCTTTTTCTACGTTTTTTGCTCTTCTTCAAATTGTCATACTCCTCATAATAAAAAATATCAAGTCTCTGCAAATGACACTTTCTTCTTCTGTGTCGCACAATGATCTACTTGAGGCGCTCTATCCTCAAACCAGTACTCGGGAGCCCCATCAACTCCTCTTCTGTGATCACCACCAGATTCCAACATGCCTATGAAATCTTCCATAACAAATTCAGTTTCAGCATCTAATTCATCCAGAAAGTCTTCAATAGGACATGAACAGCTTCATTATAAAATTCTCTAGAGCCACATGACCAAGACATGAGAACTCGGGCCCAATCATCCAAAGCTGCTACGTCCATTTTCAGAAATTCTTCAGCTTTTCCACCAAAGCTCTGATACCAATTGTAAATATTAAATGAACAGAAAAAATAGAATAAAAACAGAGAACTAACACACAACACAACATGAATTACGTGGTTCACCATAGATGGCTACATCCACGAGAAAGCAGGGAATTGTATTAACTGTTATATCAAGTACATGATGTGCACACATATTTATACATAGCTTGTAGAATATGAAAGGTCATGTGACCGTTGGGCTTCACATCCCAACAATCTTTCCTTCTTTTCATATGATTTCTTACATGTGTTTTATGTTAGTTGTTTTGGTTTGTTGTTGTGAATGTGCCACGTGATCTTGGAGCTATCAAAGAATGATGGAGGGGGCTATCACCTCCCTCATGCCACCTGAGGTAGAGCCAATGGATGGACATGTTATTAAATCCAATGCAAAAACTTTAAAATATGTAGTGGCTGAGAAAAAAGTGTGCATCCCGCTAGAGGCCAATTTTTGGTATCAAGTGGGGATGAGGTAGGTGCGAGAAGCAAAGAGGGTACATGGTAAGTCCCCCTCTAGGTCTTTTGATTATGTCACCTTCACTCCTAACCCTTGCATGTGGAATGTCATTGAAAATGAATGCGGAAAATTAAAAGATATTGCAATTTTTTCGTGGTTGTGGACATTGCAAACTCCTAATCCATAGATATATGGATGATGGCTAAACAATGTCTGGTTTAAAAACTTGGTATCAAATTTTTATTGTGTAGAATGATACAAAAAGGATTAAATTTTTAATCTTTTTAAAAGAAAAAAAAGCATGCAGGAAAAAGTTGTTAAAAGGAAATTTTGGTATGTAGGAAAATGTATTTTTAGGGCCATGAATTGGTCACATGAATCCATTGGTAATGAGTTCCTCACTCTCTTATGCCTGAGGTGGATGATGATTAAGGGTATCCCACCATTGATTTGGAATTTTCCAGAGGAAGTATTGACCTAATTCAATAAAGTGGTTAGGATCGAGGAAACCAAATCCTCCCTACTACACATGGATGCTACGGCTCTAGTAGCCCTAAACCCGGGAATAGAAATACCAAAGAACCTAAATTTTAATTTGAATAGTAATATTATTTCTTGTAAAATTGAATGATAGGGGGGATTAACATGTGCTATCTTTGTAGAAAATATGGGAACCTAAGAAGGAACTTCCCTATCATTTCAAAAAACAAAACTTGCCCCATCCCTAATAATAGCTTTGAAACTAGTGAAAATAATAACAGTTTCAATAAAAATAGAGGCAAGAATTTGAGTTTGGATTGAGACATGGATATGGAAGAAAGGGATTCATTGGGGCTAAAAAACCTTGAGATGCCTCAAGAATCTGAAGTGTATTCAAGTTTCCCTAATGATCAGGAGGTTGAAAATGCTTCCCAGACTCCCACAGATGGGTGGCAAATAACAAACCCTAGTGGGGAATGTTTATGGCAGCAACAAACCCATATCCAAACCTCTAACCAATTTGATGCCCTAAAATAAGATAACAAAATTTAGACAACTGTTAGTGGTAACAATAGTAATTCCCTTGAGGATTCAAGGTGCGAAGTTAATGATATTAGAAAAAGTGTCTTTGGATCAGGTTGCAAGATTGTGAAGGATATCATCACCAAGAAAAGTGCACAACTTGTCTTGGAGGAAATAAAGAAGAAAATAAGAGAAAACCAAAAATAAATTAAATTAAATAACAAAATCAAAGAGGAAGTAATTAAGGAATTTAGTATAAATACCAAATTCACTAACTTGAATTTTAATAAAAGGGACTGTAATCCCACAGAGGTTAACATTAACAATGTAGAGCAAAAGGAGTGTAAAAACCCTCCATCTGTTGTTAAAAATATAATATCTGAATTTGAACTTAAAAAGGGCCAAGATTATGGTATGCAAGGCAGTAATGGTTGGGTGGAACTCGGTAGCTTACTAAAAGAAAATGGGAAATGGTTAATGACAAGTCTAAGTCTATAGGGGACCACCTTCCCATTAGTGCCTCAGATCCCATGAACTTGGAAAAAGATGATGTTAACCAAAATTCAAAGGAAAAAATCATCAGTGAGTCATCCAGTAGTGATGAAGGTGGGACTAATCCTATGCAAAACAATTCCCCAAAACAATCCAGGAAAAATGGGCTATAATGGATAAGATAAGAGAAAGAATTATATCTAAAGGACAAAGGAAAAATGAAATCCTAGTTAGTACTGGTGGGGAGGAATCAAGTCAAGATAGAATCCTTAACCAAAGTACTATTAGTCAGGCTCTTGTAAATTCAAATGAACCAACAACCTTAATTGAGGGTTTTGATATCTTATGTAAAGACTTGGATCTAGGGGGAGAGAAGATGAGCCTTCCCAATAAGTTGGTCATAGAAACCCAAATAGGGGCAAGTGGAAAATCCCCCATTGATCAAACTATGTCAAAAATAGAAAAAGATGGAAGGATGGTCAATCGGGAGATGTAGGGGGCATATCTCCAAGCAGAAAAAGAAAAAAGACAAGCCTAGTGATTACTACCCCAAGCTCCAAAAGGCTAGAAATGGAAGAAATGCTACCCAAGTTCTTTGAAAGCTTTAGGAAGGATAAGGGTTCCCTAAGTAAACCCGTTGACCATGAATATTGAATGCATATAATGGAATGTTAGGTGACTAGAATCCCCTAATAGGAAACATATTGTAAGAATATTTTGTAATATGGAAAAAGAAAAGGATATTTTCCTACTACATGAAGTAAAAGCAATTCACTTTGCACTTGAAACCAGCCTTAAGTTTATCTAAAATAGTTCTTATAAGTTCATAATTAATCATAAAAAAGGGAAAGGAGGCACTGCAATTCTCCTATAAAAAAGTGGTCTCAAAATGTTAAAAGTTGGGGTACATCTCGCTGCAATAGGGTGTATGGATCCAACTTGAAAAGGATGGCACCTCATTTGGGGTATGCTTTGTGTATGCACCTAATGATTATAAGGACATAATTGAATTGTGGAAGTGGAAGTGTAACCTCCAATACATCCCATGGATAGTGGGGGGATTTTAATCTGGTGGAGAAAATGGAAGATAAAAAAGGGGGTGTGGACTTTGACTGGAAGGGTAATGAAAAATATTTCTAGAAAATAATGAAAAACAAATTAAATCTGTTTGATCCCTTGGAGGACTTGAAAAAATAAAGCACTAGTATCTGGTATACATGGTGCAATTCTTAACAAGGCAGTAGAAGAGTCTACTATAGAATGGATAGGTTCTATGTCAACCAGTTGCATTTTAGCTTTGACTCATGAGGTAGTGGAAATAAAGTAGCAGTCTTCCCTTATACTTTATCCGACCACCACCCAATTAAAACAAATATTTTGTTGAATGTGGGGATTGAAAAAAGGAAAGTAAAAAAGGAGCAGTTCTTGTTAAACACAAATCTTTTGAAGGATTATGATTGCAGGGCTTCCATAATAACATTAATGGAGATCAATAAATGGCTAGTCATATACAAAAGTGCAATTGAGAGGTGGAATGTGAATGTGGAAGGTTGGAAGTTGTGATCCCACAAAGCTGGTTTACAATTTCTGGGAGATTCTAATTTTTGCTGAAATCACACATTTTTAGAAAATATAATGATTTAGGCCTTTAAAAGTTCCATCTAAAGCATTCCAATTGAAGAGGGTTTGATCAAACTACCTTAGATCAAACCCCTTGGATAGAACCCTGCTAGTCTTAACCCATACCTCTTAACCCATACCTATAACAGAGTCTCCTTTACACCTATCAAAATGCTGATAAAAAATCACTTTTGATTTACCTTTTGGGGGATCAAATGAATTCATTTAAAATTTATTTTTTGTAAGTACGTAGTCATTATTATAAGCTTCCCAAAAAGTATAATTTTAAATAAATTTAATTTTATTATTATTATTTTTATTTCTTGTGAATGTAGGTTTTTCATCAAAAATCAAGCTCTTTATTTTACACATGTGGAAAAATAGCAAATTATCAAAAAAAAACTTGAAAAATATGAGTGCACTAGATATTGAAGTCCATGATCCAACAAACAAAAAAAATTGAATTTCAATGATACATACAAAAAAAGTTACACATTATACAATCGCGCTATGTCTGAATTGTAATTGGTTTGACTTCGAAACTTGATTAAAAAAAATCAATAAAAAACTATCTAATCAAGTGCAAGCACTAGATATCAAAGTTACAAATCTAAATTTGAAAGAATTAGAATTTTATTCTTCATGGAAAAAAAGTTATGCGTTATATAGTGAGCGTCACTTTTTAAAAATGTTGTTTTCTGAAAAAAATAGTTTTCGAGGGAGATGGAAAAAGTAGTGCAATCTAATTCCAAAAATTTTGAAAAAAAAAAATATTTAGAATCTATAGACAAAATGTCACGAAACTCTAGTTTGGATCATCTTCAAATTCCTCATGGTTTAGCTGCTATAGGTGCCCGAAAGTGAAGATTTAGTTTAAAAAAATAATTTCAGTGTCCAGTTTGGCCAAAAATTGTAAACCACTATTGTGGGATCACCCAAAATTTTCTTAATTATTTCATATCATAGGTAAAAAAGGGCAATAGACAGAAGGAGGGTTGAGAACTGCCTCCAAGAAAAACTCTTGAGAGCATAAATCTATCTTCAAAATGATCCACATAATGAATTATTAAGCAAAGAGTTTTTCTATGCCAAATATGCTCTAAGAAGAATCCAAACAAATCAAATTCAAGGGCTCAAAACAAGGGAAAGACTAAATTGGATCAACAATGATGATAAAGGCACCAAGTTTTTCTTTAGATATATTAAAGAAAAAGGCATTAAGGAACATATTGACCAATATTTTTAGGATGGTGTCTTACTGATTAGGAGGATATTAAGGACCAATTCCTATAATTCTACAAAGGACTCTTCAATGTAAAAGGGGATAATTTAGAGAGAAGAAATGCTATAGAATATCTGAAAAGTATAATCCCAAAAAATATTTCTATGGAGGATGTTGAAAAGATAAGTGGGTAGATTACTAAGGAAGAAATAAGAAAGGAAATAACAACCCTAAATAATGATAAATCACCTAGGATGGATGGCCTTCCAATTGAGTTTTACAAAACTTTCTTAGATTGGATATGTGATGACCTATTTCTGGTTTATAAAGAGGCCATTCAGGTTAGGTCACTTGGCATCAAGATAAACAAGGGGGTCATCAAATTTCTTCCAAAAGTAGGGGACAAAACCCTCATTAAAAACTAGAGGCCCATAACATTGTTGAATGTTTCTTATAAGATCCTAGAAAAGATTATAGCCATGAGGCTAGATGTTATCCTTCCCAAGCTTATCAATAGCACACAAACTAGCTTCATAAGAGGCAAATATATTCTAGAAAATCTAATAAAAAATTGGGAGGCAATGGAGTGGGCAAGGCACTCAGGGAAAAATTCTACCATGTTACTCCTAGATTTTAAAAAAGCATATGATAGGGTAGAGTGGGCATTCCTAATAATGACCTTGGAAGCTTTTGGGTTCCTTGGCCCCTTTTGCAAAATGGTCAGAACATTGTTAAAATATGTAGTAGCCTAGGTGGATGTCAATGGTTCCTTAACTAAAGAGTTCACTCTGGAAAGGTCAATTAGGAAAGGCTACCCATTTGCACCAGATCTCTTTGTAATAACACCATATGTATTCATTACCTACTAAGAGAAGGTTGTACCACACCAAGAATAAGGGGTCTAACACTCCCAAAATAGAGTAACCTCCTAAACTTATAGTTTGTAGATGATACTAGAATCCTTATAGAATTGGAAGAAGATAATTTGGAAAATTTGATTAGTAAGCTTATTTTTTTCTGTTTGGATTCTAATGCTAATGCCAAGTCTATAGTCCTAGGATGGATATAAAATCCCCCTGATTGGTTTGGAAATTTTGGTTTTCAATGGGGAGGCCCTCACAAACAAGTAAGATACCTAGGCACCCCCTTTGCAATCAGTCCAAATCTCAAAGATATGTGGATGTGGATCAAGGTCAAAATTGAAAAAAAGATTGATAACTAGAATAGGCAGTATTTGTCACTAACAAGAAGAGTTCAAGTGTGCCAAAAGATCTTATCTTCATACATCTTGTACTTTTCTTTAGTTTGGTTGTTGAATGGTTATCAAGTGAATGAAATATAGAAAAGGCTAAGGAAATTTCTTTGGCCATATGGAAAGAAACAAAGGAAAAAACACTCAGTCAAGTGGGATTGGTGTTGCTTAGAGAAAAGGCTTGGGGGTCTTGGACTAAAAGGCCTAAGGATCCATGGGATTGCTCTGGCTGCAAAATGGGTAATAAAATCTTTAGAGGGTGTGGATCCTTCAAAAATTCTTGTGAGGAATAACATTCAGGTGGCGGTACCAAGAAAGGCTAAATCCTCAAAATTGTTACCATTTTGTGACTTACTTATTGGGAGTCCAACCTATATCTCTTGTTGGATCCAATGTCTTTAAAACCCTGTGGAAGGCCTAGGAGCTTGTCAAAAGCAAGGTTGTCAATGGTGACTTCATAAACGATAATAACAATACATTATTTATTCATAGGTCCATCTGGTCGAACCTACAACACAAAGGCAAGCCCCTTTCCCTTCTACAAGGCTACTCAGCCAAAAGTTGGGCACAAAAGGGTATCCAAGCCTTCAGCAATATAATTAACAATGGGTAATTAAAGGATAGGTTATATCTCACTATGGAGTATGGCTTACCTAGTTCCAATTGAATGACATACTCTATAATAAGTGAATCTAGTAACGAATTGAACTTTCTTATAACTTGTATACAAAATAGTGAACAATTTCATAACCTTAAATGGATTGATAACTCTCCCTTAATAAATGTCAAATAAAAAATTATCTATAGCACATTAACAAAATCCAATGTTGTCATTGATCATGGCAACAAGTGTTGGGGTGTTAGCATCCTAGAGAGGAATTTGCATAATAATTTTTTGAATATCTGGTCTAATATCATTGAACCTAAGAAAGCATATTTTAGGTGGTTGCTAACTCTATAAAGATTACCTTTTAAATGTAAAAGTATTGGCATTGACTTGTGTAGCTTATGTAGGGTACCTAAAACTATTAAACATATATTCTTTGATTGTTTATATGCTAGAGAAATTTGACATTTGTTTTGTGATAAGCTTAGAATTTGGAATAATCATTGGGGTATCAATTGGAAGTTAATTCTAATGGGATATGATCTTAAATTGGATAAAGTATATACTATATTTTGGTTGTGTTTTACTAATGAGATTTTGTGGCATGTGTGGAAGGCGAGGAATGAAGAGAAGTATGGAAGAACTAGAAGGGTGCTTACTAAGTACACAAAAGGAGTCATTTTTTATAATGTTTTATTGTAGGTCACACTAACTATGGAGATCTCAAAAGGGAAATTCCTAAAGCTACTAAGTGATGGAATTGTACATATCACTCAAAATGAGATCAAGTTTGGTCACACATGGTAGAAAGTTCAACCCAATCTGGCTACTTTCATGAAGGCATTGGAGCAATTTCAAAAAAAAATTAATGGAAAGGTTGAACGCATTCCCATGGAACCCACCAAGGAAGAGTTAATGGCAGTAGAGACCCTACTCAGCTAGAGGAACATGAATCCAGAAGGAAATGATTGATGTGGATATGAATTTAGAATTTGTTTGCATAACTGTAATGTCAATCACTATATACAGTGGTAAAGTGTAAATCATATATACATGTAAATATACAAGTATATTCAAGCTAATAGAGATAACTAATAGTTAGAAGAAAGAAGGAACCAACCAAGGTGTGGCCAATGTAAATATTGGTATATAATAGTAGGTTAATAATATCTATGTAATTGTCTCCAATTTTCAGACCAAATTATCATCAATACAAAAAAAATTGGATCTCTTACATCAATATTATTTTAGTTGAGGGATTTCCCTCAAGAAGGGAAAGTGACAAGAAAGTTGATATGGACTCCCTAGAATATGATACTTTGTGGATGCATTCTTACTTTTAGAACAAGTCTCAAGTCTAAAGAAAATTGTAGTGCATGTAGTCAACAAGTGTAAAAGGCAAAGATTCAAAAGAAGGGTAGAAATTAAATACGAAAATTGGGCCACTATAGATAAATTTTCATTGGAAAAAAAATATAAATTTTGTACCTAAGCTTGAAGGATTGGAAGAAGGGGAAATTTGACAACAAATTAATGATAAAAAAAACTAGATATCTTTCATAGTGAAAGGTATTGACTCTCTTCTTTTCTCTTTAGATATATATAGACCAAAAAATGGAGACGAACAAAAATAGAAGATAATAAATTTTCTTAGAAGCCAAGGAGTATATCAATATGGGCTCACCATGAAGATTGGAAGCTCTTCTATCTAGGAAAGTAAATAAGTCAACTTTGATCTTAATTGTAATTTGTTCACCTTGATACTTGGATTTTAGATATTCTAGAAAGGTATTTTATATTTTAATTGGTGTATACAATAATTGGTGTTAACCCAGAATCTCATAGAATTTGATTTGAGGTGCATCAAATTTATAATAAGGATGATTCCTCTTTCTTATTATGCATGAGGATTTCAAGTGATTCCTTCAATTTACCTATCAATAAAAAATATTAATTTATAATTATATTATATTATATTGATATTTCTCAACATTTTTTAGACAAAAAAATTTAAATAATTTTATACTTTTAATAAAATCTAACTATGAAAAGAAATATCAATCTTCCTAAATTAATATTAACATTAATTTATTAATTGGGGTAAATGCTTTTGATATGAAGTTATGAACCGGTGAGATCATAAATGTGGGACCTCATCCCCAATATAAATCATCAACAATTACATCCCAATGGAATTTGAACCTTGATGACAAGGATAAGAACACAACAACTAACCATCAAACCATGTCACTTTTGATTAATATTAACATTAATTATAATAAAATATTTTTTATTATTAATTATGGAAAAAAAAACATTTTAAATAACAAGACATCACATCATTATAGAATATAAAAATAAAACATAACCAACATATATTACTTTTTAAAAGATATCGTCAATGGGTATCTAGATAGACGTGAGATAATGGGAATCGCTAGATATGAAGATCTTCGCATATCAGACTCACATGAAATTTAAGATATTTTATTTGTACTAGCTACCTAGACGACAAATCCTGAATGGGCACTGTGTATTTCCCTGTTGCCGTCGGGGCAGGCCAATAATCCTCCTCGAGTAAGTTAAAAGGGTTTCCATTTATTGGACGCATGTGGCTTTCCCTTTTCTCACACCACCATGGAATCGCTGACTTGCTTCCTGAATGAGGCCGTCACCATAGGATTTGGGATGATCTTTCTCATCTACTGCTTTCTGTATAAGCTCAAGAGCAATGGCAGCAAATTGAAATTGCCCCCTGGACCACGCCTATGGCCTGTCATAGGAAGTCTCCATCTCTTGGGAAACCTTCCTCATCAGGCTCTCGCGACGCTGGCAAAGAAATACGGATCCATTGTGTTTCTCCGCCTGGGCTCCGTCCCCACCGTTGTGATCTCTTCTCCTGCCATGGCAAAAGAATTCCTCAAAACGCATGATTTGGCCTTTGCAACCAGACCAAGCTGTGCAGTGGGGAAATACATATGCTATCAACATAAAGACGTGGCGTATGGCCCCTATGGTGCGTACTGGAGACACATGAGAAAGCTGTTGTCGGTGGAGCTGCTCACAGTGAAAAGAGTCGATTCTTTTAGATTTGTGAGAGAGGAAGAAGTGTCTGCCATGATCGCCTCCATCTGGGAGGAAAGCGGGCGGGGAGTGAGGTATGTGGATGTGAAGAAGAGGCTCTCGTCCCTCACTCAAAACATTACTTGCAGAATATTTGCCAGCAGAACATATTCCGACAACGAATTGAGTGGAGGACATGGCTTCAAACAAATGGTTGACGAGATGTTCGCTGTGGCCGGTGCATTTTGCGTTGGTGATTTCGTTCCTTATCTTGACTGGCTCGATTTTCAAGGAATCCGTGGTCGCATGCAGGCCGTTCACAAAATATTCGATGGATTTGCTGAGAAAGTAATCGACGAGCACGTTCATCGTAGATTGCGAGAAAAAATACCCGAGGAAAAAGATCGCGTTAAAGATATGGTAGACGTGTTGCTCGACATGGCCGAGACGGAGGGCCAAACAATCTCACGGGTCAACATCAAAGCAACCATCTTGGTGAGTTTAAAATTCCTGATCTGCTTTTAAACATGCTATTCTGTTTGCCAGTGTCACATATAAAGTATCTTTTACTCAAGAAGAGGAGGACAATTGTGCAGGACATGTTAGCTGCCGGAATGGAAACATCGTCGACAACAGTAGAATGGGCAATGAGTGAGCTGCTGAGGAATCCTGCAACGCTGGCACGAGCACAGCAAGAGATGGAATCAGCAGTGGGCAGAGACCGCATAGTAAAGGAGAGTGACGTCATGAGCTTCGACTACTTGCGATGTATCGTGAAGGAAACTTTTCGACTTCATCCACCATTTCCTCTGCTCATTCCGCACGAGTCGATGGAAGGGTGCAGCGTTGGAGGATATTTTGTTCCACCAAAGACACGGCTGTTTGTGAATGTGTGGGCGATGGGAAGGGATGAGAACGTTTGGAAAGATGCTCATCAGTTCAAGCCCGAGCGGTTTATGGGCAATAATAAGGATGTGAGAGGTCAGGACTTCGATTTGCTGCCCTTCGGAACAGGAAGAAGAGGATGCCCTGGGATTACCATGGGTCTTTCTGTTGTTGAGTTGGCACTTGCTCAGTTGCTTCATTGCTTTGACTGGACTGTGGAGGGCGAGGTAGATATGGCGGAAGAGTTTGGATTAACTGTTCCTAGAAAAACTCCACTGTTTGCCCGCCCTTCATGGAGGCTTACAACTGAATATCCTATTTAAGAGAGTGCTGTCCGATAGGTGTCTTTGTATGGCTATTATATATATATAGTCTTATTATTATTATATTCATGTCGCACTCCTGTAAAGCATTTCGTAAGTTTTTCCCGTTGACATAACTAATTACTTCATGTGCATCACTTAGTTGACAGCTCCTCAATCTCCAAATTCATTAAAATATCTGATGACGAAGAAAACCCAATAAAACATGTATGTTATGGTTACACAACAAACGTTTATAATATATACCAAGTAACAAGGTTTGTCAAGAGGAAAGTATTACCCAAGATGGTTTACTGAGTGTTTTTTTAATGAGAGGATTTGAAGTATTTCATAGTGTTAATTTTGTAATTGTGGTATTCGGTATATATATTATCATTTTCTTTCGTTAAAATTTGAGTTTTAAGGAGTTATCTTTTTATCAAATTTGTTACATGTATAATTTTGGTCTCATCTTTTAAAGCTATGTATAATTTTGGTCTCAGCTTTTAAAGCTATTGTACCTTCAATATGACGTTTTTTATTGAATTCTTTATTAACTATTCAATTTTTCTAACAAAATAAAAAGTAATTTTGTTTTTCTTTGGAGTTTCACTAATTCCACTAATAACTTATATTGAAATCAATGGTGTACGACATTTTATTACAAGTTATAATTTTGTTAAGGCTATGTTTTAGGCTTGTTTTGTTTGTAGTAATCCTTTTTCTACTACATCTACAATGGTCCAAACACACCATTCAAATGTTACCTACTAGATCTCTATTTTGAGGACATAAATTAACATTAAAAAAATGATATATAATAACTTGACCAAATCAATGCTCTTTTTATTTGGATAATTAGCATGAAAGGGATTCCAATCTTTATACCCGACCCCTTATGTCAATTGGTTATGTCAATTGGTTATTTAGAGATATCAAAATGGAAATTCAATGACTATTTAGAGTATTTATCATGTCATCAAATTTTCCTACATGAGAACATGAGAGAAACCAAAAAAAATTCAACTATTATAACTTTGCCTAACATCATGCTTGGCATGAAGGCCATAATGTGCACTTGGTGAAATTAGACATGCAATACCACCCTCAAGGTGAGAAGAGGGAAAAGATGGAGGCGTCAGCTGAGTGTGATGAGTCCAAATCATTGACACTATAATGGAGACTAACCATGTAACACCCCACCGTGTGAACCCCAAAGGACAACAAAACATCACAATTTTCTTTTTTTTCTTTATTGAAAGTGAAAACATTGCATACAAAGAATATGTATTTTCTTAACATGAAAAGCAATTATACGTTTGCAAAGTCATCTACGTCCTCTGGGGCACACGAGATGGTCGTTATGAATCCTAAACCTTAATCAAAATGAAAGCGAATAAAAACCACAATCACATAATGATAACATACATTCATCCATAACAATAGAGAGGAAAATGATACATCATTCTATTACAATTCAATTCATAGATCAATAGTACATTTGTAGAGCATATTTACATAGATACAACACATCATGATTACATTAATACATTACATATTGCTTCCCTTATAACAACGGGAAGAGTACATGAAGAACAAGAATAATTACATCAATGAAGAATAAGGTACAAGGCGAAGATTAGTATTCAACCAAGAGAAGCTCTGGTAACTCTACGTCTGCTTCTTCAACACGAACACAACCTGGGAATCCAATGGGGTGCATAGCACGTTCCACCTGACCACGTGGACCCGAAGGTCCACCCCCTCGTGCAAGGAGATGACAAGAAAGGACCAATGACCAAGATAGACAAGCAGAACAATCACAAGACCAAACCACACGATCAACCAAAACACAATATACAACAATCTCAATGACTACTTATAAAGTGTGCTTCTAGAGGCACACAAGGAAAAACAAGGGATTCTATGATACCAATTTCCATATACTCCTAACTGAAGGGTATGCATATACTTGGGTTCCCAAAGAAACTCACATCATGGGACTCCAGAATGATGATGTAAAAACCTATAAGTGAGACAAGTGTAGAATAAAAGTAATAATCATGATAATGACAACAATCAACCAAACACATAGGAATGGAATCATAAAATAAAATCAACCTTTAAATTCACAACACATTCAAGACAGACAATTTCAAGAATGTTTAACTCTTCATCACGATTTATCTTTTCGCTCAACAAGAAACATTTAAAACATTTAAAGAAATTAAAGAAACATATTTTAGATCTATCTCAACACCAAACACAATAAAATGGATAAACAAAGTGATTGTGCTACACATAATACCGACAAGCTCATAAAATCATCATATAATAATGAATCATCCAATCCATAATCACTTTTAAAAGGATTATCCAAACAACTTCTTAAATAAATATCTCATTTATACAATTATAGCTAATTCAAATTCATCAAATAGAACCATTCATTCAAAGAGACCAAAATACTCTTTTCTAACATTTAACTTCACAATCCCTACTTTTTATCAACCTTGTTATCCTATGTTCTACTAATACAACAAGATATATTGTAAATGCCAATATTGGTCTTAAAATAATATTTCTTGTTCATTATTGTGTTCACACTTCTCTTATGTGTATGAGATACCAACTCAACACCATCTAGGAGTTTTAATATAAGTATAAAAGTAACACCCTAAATCCTATTTAAGTTCATAGTCCTTATACGCAAGAAATAAATACACTAAGACTATCAAATTACTAACATTATCTAGAAGTTAGTATCATCTCTTAACATTATTGTTTGGTTATCAACCTGAGAGGTACTATCATTATTTAACCAACTAGACACAAATAGTGTTGATGATTAATCTTCTCTTAACACAACAATGAGTATTATCCTATAAGTAACCATCAATATTTACAACTAATGATATTTTTTGTTCAATAAATTACTAGTAATATTCATTCCATGATTAAGATTGAGGTTTCCCAAGCCTTCATAAGAGTATAATTATGTATCGACACCAATAACCAAATTATTGAATATTATTTAGGTCGTAGATCCTTACCAGACCAATTTCTATTTAAACGAGTAGTAAAACCTTCCATGATAGAATATAGTTTTTTATTTTAATTCAATTATCTCCCAATATAAATGTTTTAATTTTTATTTATATTATCATTCATATTAATTTAATTATTTACTTAATCCTATATATGCATATAATACACATATTCTTAAAAAGTAAATAATAAAAGAAAATTAATAAAATTAAGAAATAGCATATACAAATAAATAAATATAAATTAATTCTTTTATGCCTTACTTATTATTAAATTTCCTATTAATAAGGAAAGGAGGAGGCCCACGGATAAAGAACAGTTTCTTTTCTCTTCTTTTATTTTAACTAATTTCTATTAATACTAAATTTTTCCCCTTATAAGAATTCTTACTAAATTCATTAGAATCTCCTCTTAGTAATATGGGGAAATATATTTCTAACAACTTTATTAGATAGTGGGGCTCCTGCAAAATCACTTTATGAAGGAATCCAATCATATAATGATTTATTTTATTCCTTACTTTTAGGTTAAGGAATTTTCATTTCCCTAGAGGTGAAGAGTTAAATTTTAAGGGAATTAGTTCCCCCTTCCCTTCCACGTATACCTCCTAATCTTTTGTTTTGAATTACGTGTACAAAGCTTCTAATTATATGATACTCGAACCACAGTGTAAGGGGATAATATATATATATTTTTTATACGAGAGGTCTGCTGCAACGTATTGGATGGTGGACATTTAAACTTCATCTAAGGAGCCTATGTTACCATATCCAGATCAATTGAAATGGCGGCGCATTCCTTGACTAACGTGTTAGGCATTAAAACTGATAATATTTTAATTTAAAGCATAATGTATCTTTTATTATTCTAAGAATCTTGTCCGTAATTTGCAGTTTGATAAACATACTCTAAAATCATTGCAGAATCCTTTTTTCAAGCTGCAACTAGCTAAATCGGAGAGGAGGAAGGTCAGCCTTTACCAGCATCTCACCTTCTTATGCTGGATCGGGAGCTGTGGAACAAGTTATAGACGTCCGTCAAATTACAAAGGATAGAGGAATTCTGTGAAATGTTGAATTTGCAACTGCCCTGGTAAACAATAGTTGCAAAGAAAACGTGGGAGCAGAACAAGGCTTGTGAACTGTTTTACAGAATGTCTCAAGAGATGTCTTCTCATGGAAGGAGGCGCTACGAATGCAGGATGAGCACAAAAATGGATTTTGCAAGGAAGCACTCAAAATATTTGAATCAATGAAGCACTCTGAAATACATCCTAACATTGTAAGCTTTGCTTGCATTCCAGGTGCGAGCATTTATGCAGGTTTTAGAGGATGAGGGCTGCATGTCCTTTACATATCAGCAACCCCCTTAAACTTCCTATTATGTTCAAGTGCCGCAGCTGAGACAGGTTGATAATGGAATCAGAGAGATTCTTTAAACCTCTACAATATTCTAATTTCCAGTACTACAGACGTGACAGGTTGCCAAAAGATTCAGGAGGGCTGTTTACGCCTCCACAGTCTTGTGTGTTCTAGTGTTGCTGCTGAGACAGGTTGTGAATTGTCTCAGGGAGATTATTTGCAGTTGCAGACTGGTAACCCCAAAACACAGAATTATTCATCGCTCCCTGCTGACACTGTGGTTGCTAAGGATAAAGGGCCTGAAAATGCAACTGGGGTTAGCTCCAAGTTATACTCTGATGTTGCATACTCCTTTAATGACGATGATGAAGGTGAGGCAGTGAAACAGAAAACCCAAGGCCGAGGTAAATGGAGGAGAATCAGGCATCTCCAAGGAAACCTTACGATCTGAAAATCTGGAGATGGCTTAAAGAAGAGCAGCGCCAACAATACCAAGCATAGCTTGCATGGCAAAAGAATGAGGAGACTGCAAGAAGATTGGCTGCAGGGGCGTAGGTACAGGAGATAGATTTATTGAAAAGGCTTGGCGATTGAAGACAACAGGGCATCTCCAGATTCAAGACTTTTACTTAAACATTAACAAAAGTTTGGTATAGGAAGGATCAATTGGAAGATTTCCATGGTAATCTTAGACTTAGTTTATCTACTAAACAACACAAAATTAATTTCACAGTTTAAAAATTCTTGTATGTGAAAGGAGACAAATAAGGATCTAACACTGGATATTACGATAATATAGTATAAGAAAACAGCCATAGATAATACCTCAGAACCAATAGCTTCCAATCCCAGGGAAGAAAGCTTCTCAGCCTCCACTCTGCCCAATTTCATTCCAGGGACGCTGCCAGCCAGTTGCTTTCTCCAGCAGACAAGTATGCAAAATGTGGAGCATTGGAAAGGCACGTGAACTCCTTTTCTCTCCTCTCTTCTTTTTTACGAACCCCCCTCCATTTCCCCCCAGGCATGTGGAAGGCTCTCTCTTCACATGCAAAAGAGTTGGAGTGAAGATAAGGCACGTGGAGGGCTCAACAGAAGGCATGAAGCAAGGTGGAGGAAAAAGAAATAAACAGGTGTAATACATTTAAATGCTACTCATCTATGATTTGAATATCATCAAAAGAAAATATAAATATAAATATATGTGTTTATAAACATATTTAATAATACTATTTAATAATATTAAATTTTATTTTTTTGTTTTACATTAAATTTTAGAATTATTGCCACACAAATAACAACCATGCCATACTTTATCGGGAAAACCTTTAATCAATCCGTTATTCCAAAAAAATCTTTTAAATAAGTATTTATATATATCTATTTTAAAATTCACAGAATGTAGAAATTGACTAATTATTTATTTTTAAACAATCCTTAATAACAAATAGGTAAATAATATTATTTAATTAAATGAATATTATTTAATTGTCAATTGAAAATTTTCAAAGCTGCAATTAAGATATTACTCTTTTAATTTACAACATAATTTTAAAATTTCAAACTAATTTAACATTTAATTAAATCTTCAAAAATTTCACAAATCACTTTACCAATTAAGTTTGATGCTTAATTAAATTAATAACCATCACTAAATGGTGATATCGCGTCCAAAAGAGAGTACTGAGATTTCAAATAGGTATTAAATAGAAAGTTTGTTACCCTTATTGTAGCACTTATTCAAGATTTATTAATACCAATTTCTAAACTCGACAGGAGGACATAAATAAAGATTCGATTGACGTATGAGAGGTTGGATAGTCAAAATAAATGAGAGGATAAAGAAATTACGTGATTAAGGAGGCTTTTTGGAAAAAAACAGGTTCCTATCATAATGAAATAAGTGTTATAGTAAACCTATGCACAATTTTCAAGTACAAAGATAAAAGTAGGGCACTGGTACAATGAGGATAAGACCAGGATAAAAGAAGGATGATGTGGTATTTAACTATGTATCAGTTGTTGAGAGATGTTATCCATTAATTTAAAACAATGTCAAATGACATGGTCAACATGGCCTCACAAGTCACAAACAAACAACTTACTTGCACGTCACGAAGGGCTATTAGCGGAGAGGCACTACAAACCGAATTGGGTATGGTGTTTTTGGTAAATGCAAAATGCCTCAAGAGATTACCTCTTCAGTTGATCTTTCTTTGGTCATTATATAAGTGGTATAGGTCTACAAATTTTATTAAAATATAATTGTATACCTTCAAATGGTGCTTACATAGAGTTGTATTTATAGAAATTTTAAATTTATACAACTTTATGTTTGAAAATTTTAACAACACAATAAAAATACTTAAGAATCCCATATCTACTTGGTATTGTAATACATCATAGTCACAATCAAATCCTTTGTTATGTATAAACAAAGAGAAAAGTAGGAAGATTCAACAATCATACCTTAATCTAATTTAGGAGAGTATATATTTATTAAATTGGCATCTAAGCATAATGGTATTTTGACCATATTTCAAAACCTATATTTGGAATGCACTATCATGGAATGTATTGACTTAAAAATTATAAATTAGTCTAATTAAATAAATAATATCTAAAATAATCTTACCCTTAATTGATTTCTCTCTAGTTTTTTGAGTTGCAATTACTATAATTAATTTCCTAAATCAACTTCCAAGGTCTAAGGATAATTCGATACCAGCTTCCTTCAATTTATTTGAGACCTAATTCAATCTAATCTTTTAGAGTTAAAATAAATACTTAGTTATTATACCTATTTATAAAGTAAACTATGTTTTCCCTCCAAGAATCATTATATTAGACAAAACTCCTAAAATTCTTATTATGAGGCCAACTAACCTTTTTTCTTATTATCCTTGAGAAGACATAAGTTTTACTCATGGGTCAAAATGAAATCCTAGTATATTCAATAACCTAATTTCTAGGTCATCACTGGAATATTAGTATTATTAGTATTACTAATTTTCAATCTTAAGTATTACCATTTCATACAACCAAGATATTAATATCATAAATCTTGTGATTTGAACTTGACTAAGCTTATGCATCATCAAACTTGGTTGAGTTTTTCTCACCATTTTAAATCACTTTGTTGATTATTTATCAACTAAGGAACTTTAACCTTCCATCAAAATCTTGTCATCATGTGATTCTTAAATAATAACTTAGTGATGGCATAGGATAGAATTCAATACATACTTAATTACCACACAAAGGGGTATATTTAAACTTCCAAATTCAAGTAGTTGAATCATATAACAATTAGGAAACTCCACAATAATATTAACAATATTGGCTTGAGCCCATGGCCCTAACTTGACATCACCTCTAATTATGATCTAAATTTGAAAACAAGTTAAAATTGCTTAACTAAAATAGTCTAGGTTGAAGTATACAACTTAAGGTATAGTGGAGGATGTCTGTTACAATCTTATAGAAAGTCAATTTTCAAGAGGGAAAAAGCAATTGCTAGTCATGTGGACTAATTTTACGAGGATGTAGTGGTTGCATGGAATATCATAGGACCTCCATTTTTTTAGAAATGTGAATTGGCCACTTATCTATGTACAATAAAGGTTTAGATCTGTGACTAATTATGCAACTTGCCACATCAACATATCTAGTGAGAATTATCCAAAAATTGACCTTTAAAAGGTTCGACTAAAACCTAATCATGGTATCCCTAGTAGTTGAACAAAAAAATATCACTTGTTGTTGGTAGAATATCATATTTTTATTTAAAATATAACTTATATGCAAGCTACATGAACCGAATACCTATTGGTAACCATAAATTTTTTATATCTCTAACTTTTATATCCAACACAATTAGATCAATAGTTGAACACAAATGCATATGTTTTATTATAAAAGAAACACATTATTATTTAAAATACTTATTGTGCTCACCTTTTATATTTCTGATAGGAAAAACTATTAATATGAAATAATCCAATGCATATACATTCCTACCCCAAGAGTTGTACACATAAGAATAATATTTTTTCACTATGATAATAATACTTGTTTAAATGAGCATCTTATTTTATAAATGACACACTTGTAATGGATAATTATGATATTTGAAACAAAAAAATATTTATTTCACTTGTTAATAAATGTATTTTTTTTATAACATTCATAGGTTCTCATGTGTTCATGTATGGGTCCATCTTGACCAACATTTGGTTTTTTATTTATGTGTGAACTAATTATTTACATTGTATAGTATAAATATGTGATAAGATTAAATGTAATTATCACAAGTGGTATAACACTAATTTGACCCTACACATCTACTAACCCCTCTCTCCTATGTAGCTAAAAAAAAATTATTAAAATTTCATAAAAAACAAGAGAGAAATCAAATCTTAAAACTTGTGCCATTTCCTGCTACAAGAGTTGTAAGGAAGCTAAGGTAGTGGAGCAACTTCCTACACTAATCTTGAGATAAGGATGATGCAAAAATTTACATATTTTTTCAACAATTATAGAAACTTAAATATAAATAAACATAAATATCATGGATACCACAATATCGTGATTTGCATGGGGAAAACTCTTTTGGGAGAAAAACCCCACACTCCAAAAGTTGTCCAATACATTATTCAAAAATCACAAAGATTACAATATACTTGCAAAGCAAGCTTCTCATAGGAGTATGACCAACTAGAGATCCAGAGGAAACACTACCACTATCAGACTCAAAATACATCACAGTACATAATCGTAATATAATGCCCTCATAAAATAGGGTTTCCTTCTAGGGAAATTCAAGCCAAAAAAAATATCGATTATCAGATCTAATACCTAATAATGAACAATCTAGATTTATAAAAAAAAATATACATAAAATTTGGCACCCCTCATGGGATACCCCCCGCCGGTGCTTATGTATCAACAATACCTTATGTAATTGCAAGGTTGAGACACATTTTCCCAACAAGAGAAAGCCCTAACAACCCAACTGAGATTTTAATAAAATTCAAAGGAATTTTATATTAGTAACCCTAATCCATTGGAGTTTCCTTCCTAAAATAAATGTGGAGATAAGAAAGATATTCTTATTTCATTCAGGTAGAAATGCGAAGGATAGGGGGTAATTGCTCAAATCTGGAAGCTTCACCCATTCACAAGGGGTGTAGCAACTAGTGTCGTCCCCTTAGAAATTAAATCACTAGGGGATAAGTTTATTCTCTCCTACTATTTCCAATCCCTAAACACTGATTTAACTTCTACTTTGGATTTTTAATTAGAGATGTTATTTATAAATTTCTATTATTTTTTCTTTTGTGTACTTTACTCAAGGTTACCCTAGCATTAATATACATAAAGACATTTTTTTTTAATTTTATTTATACATAGTTAAGAATATTTGGGTAATTACAAGGTTCTAGAGTTTAGAATCATGTAGGTTACAAGATTGGAAAAGAGGGGTGACGCTTGTAGAAGGAAGTTTAAGTTTCAATACCATATCCCCTCTTTTGAAAAAAATAACTTAACCTCTATTTTTGCCTCATTTTTTATGCCTTCCCTCCATTCCTACTCACTAAATGCATACATCCAAGAAGATCAAATATTTTTAAATATTTTCTTGAGGAGGGGGTTTATCCAATAGAAGAATGGAATCCAACTATTGAATCTGAGTAAGTATATTGTTGGGTCACATCTATCTAATAAGTGTATAGCTGTTTTGGCTATATATGTGAGAGGGTTTGATAGTGGAGCAAGGTCCTATAGTGGGAATAGAAGTTGATCTTGCTAGGACCCATAATAGAGCACCTCATTAACTAATTATGACACAAATTTTACCCAAAAAGCAAACAAATATTAGCTAGTTAATGTAGAGATAATATTTGTTATATAAATATTTTATATTTGTCCCAAAAGGAAATACATCATTGTAGTATTACAACTCAAAGAATATCGATTAATATTTTGACTATAACCCACATACAATCCATGATGCTTAGATATGTACTTTTACATTAAAATTTGCACCCCACAATATAAAAATATAAACTAAGAGTCTCGAGCACATATGCATTGACCATCCATTTCATCCATACTCATTTTAAAAAGTAATTGCCAAATAAATATGAAATAAACACATATGTCCTATCACTAGCTCATATCAGATCCATCTTATATCCTAATTTCCCAATAAAAAATACTTTTCTAACATAAAACATGGCCATGTGTCTCATCTATTAAGCTCAATTTTCCACCTTCTAGTCACTTCCACCTACATTCCCACCTGCATTCAATGCAAACAAGATTCCAAGCCACAAAAGATCCCATTAAAATAAGAGGAGATAAATGAAACAAAAATAATTTAATCATTTGATGAAACTAATCAACTCTGCAATTTATGGAAAAATCATATAAACTCTACAATTTATTGCAAAATTCATTTTTGAAAAATCCAAACAAGATGATAGAGATTTATGGCTCCATACCAAACAAGCATTCAACAAATCATTAATGTTACCAATTCAAATAGGCATCACATCCATTCAATCCTTATATTTTTCTCATTTGGATCCCTTGCTAATTTCATGATGTTTTCTCCTCTTTATTTTCTATATCCTCTACTATATTTTTCAGAGGTAGCAAGATAAGAAGATGAAACAACAATAGAAGATTATGACAACTAATTTGCATAATCTTCCAAGTATTAAATTGGTCTAACATATTCTCTATATTCCTATTTGTTCTCTACTTATTACTTAAGGTATTGCACTATAAGTGCATATATGGGGTTTTATGATATATTGTTTATTCTTGGTAATGCATATCTATGGGGTTTCTAGTTATATTGTTTGTCTTTCAATAAATATTTGTTGTATGCGATGTAATTATTATATCCATTATGTTGTAAATTCATAATCTATAGGATTCTTATATATTATTTATGCTTAGGAATGTATATATTTTGTATAGGATGGGTAAGTACACCAAGTTGTGACACAAAAATAGATATTAAGATGTCACTTTTTTTGAAATCAGCAAAGTCTAATGTTCACAAGCAAATGAAGATAGTTATGCTCAAAATTTAAATATGCAAGAAGAACAATAGTTGTAGTGTTCTGAATCTACATTCCAAGCTACTATTTTTTAAAAATAATGAAGATTAAGGGTTTCAAAAGGGGGGGAAAACATGGTCTTGTTTTTATCAAAAAACGGCATGCGTCTATGGGCCCCTCCCTTTTTCATTAACTTTTTTTTAGAATTTCAAAAACTTAAATGGTGAGAAATAGCTACCACCGTGTATTTTATCTCAATTCTTTCAGCTAATCTTTTAATGAATATATAATATTTTACGAATTTTTGAAGTGGACACATCCTGAAAAGCTAAAATTTGAGCATACTCCCCCCTAAAATTTTTGAAAACTAATCAAAAATATTTTTTTTCATTAGATGTAGAATGGAATCTAGTATATAAAAATGTAATTTGTTTCAAAATTCAATGAACAAGTAAAAAACTATTACTAAAACTAGCACATGTTGGTTTTTGACAAAAAACGGAGGCACTAACAAGAGAAGTTATGGATGAAAACCTTAACATAATCAAAATGTTAAAAAAATGATATGGTTTTATAGGTAAGAGAGAGCCTAATGTCATCACTGGCTTTTTATAAACTTGCATTGAAAGACATGTAAACCTGACAGTTGGCACGGCCAAAAATGTGTGAAATTTTGTTACCCTTTCAAAAAATCACATCCTTGGCATGACATTGTCATCCAACCCTTTGGGTTGGATGCCCAAGGAAAAATCCAACCCTTTGGGTTGGTATTTCCCAATACAACCCATTTGGCAGGCACCAAATTTGGCACTTGCAAAATTGATTGCATTGACAAAAAAAATAACTTTGCTTTCTCTTTGTGTCTCTCTCTACCACTTTGATAAGGCTTAGAGTTTACTTTTTATGATCAATGATGGATAGTTCAAGTTTTACCTTTCACTCCCTCTTTGCTCCCTTCCCTCTTAACCAATACTTACCCTATTTCTCTCAACCCTCTCTAGGTCTCTCCCACCCTCTCTACTTTTCCTTCCCTCCTTAGGGTTTAATGTATAACGGGTTAAGGGTTTAAGGTTTAGGGTTTAGGGTTGAGGGATTAGGGTTTAGGGTTTAGGGTATAGGGTTGAGGGATTAGGTTTGAGGGTCTAATGTATAGGGTAGAGGGTTTACAATTGAGGGTTAAATGTTGAGGTATTACGGTTGAGGGTTTAGGGTATATGGTTGAGGGATTACATGGTTAAGGGTTTAATGTATAGTGTAGAGGGTTGAGGGTTGAGGGTTGAAGGTTGAGAGTTTAAGGGTTGAGGGGTTAAGGGTTTAAGGTTTAAGGTTTTAAGGGTTGACGATTGAGGGATTAGGGTTTAAGGTATAGGGTTGAGGGATTAGGATTGACGGTTTAATGTATAGGGTTGAGGGTTGAGGTTTGAGGGTTTAAGGTTTGAGGGTTGAGGTATTAGGGTTTAAGGGAACTTGAGGATTTAAGGTTTGAGGGTTGAGGGTTGAGGGTTTAAGGTTTGATGGTTGAGGGATTAGGGTTTAAGGTTGAGGGTTTAGGGATTAGAGTTTAAGGTATAGGGACCTTGAGGGATTAATGTATAAGGTAGAGGGTAGAAGGTTTAGGGATAGGGATTAGGTTTGAGGGTTGAGGGATTAGGGTTTAAGGGTTGATGGTTGAGGGATTAAGGTTTAAGGTATAGCGTTGAAGGATTAGAGTAAAGGGTTTAATGTATAGGGTAGAGGGTTGAGGGTGGAGGGTTTAAGGGTTGAGTGTAACACCCCACCACGAGACCCTGGAGGATGACACACTAAACACCTAAAAAAGGACAAATTTTTTTTCAAAGAGCAATATTCACACGATTATAAATGAAACATTAATTATATATTATATCCTAAGTCCTCTAAGGTCTGCGACTACACTACTAGATTCCCCATCAACTAAACTAGCAACAAACTATAAATCATTTCATTAAATAAATTCTAATAACATTATGGAATTACATCTACACATCCCAGTTAATTGAAAAAATGAATATGATACAACCATAACATGTATTCAATAGAGAACAATTGAATCAATCCATTTAATTACATATAAACTAACATCTTTTACATAGTCCATTACATAAGAGAGTTCAACATCAGTTTACATCATTACATTGATACATCTGAACAACAATGTCTCCTCATATACATGTGAGGAGAGTACATCAAAGTATGATCTACATGATACATCAGATTTATGGTTCAATACATGTACATGAGTAACAATCCACATGAACTGGTACATATGCAAAAGTCTTGAATCTAGGAAAAGCAACCACAATCATGAACAAGGAGAGGGAACCCAATGAAGTACAATGCACATTCCACCCGACCATGTGGAACCCTAAGGTCCACCCCCCGTGCTAGGAGATAGCAAAGGATCCCACCATCACAATGACAACAAGGTGACAATCAACTGACAAAGAAAGACTATAAGGGATTCCAACATGCAAAAGGAAACATAACACAACACAATGGTAACACTGCTTCCAAAGGCACACACAAACATAATGGAAATACAAGTCAAGAGGATGCAAGGTTATAGCAGGGGAGAGTGTCATTGCATGGTCCTAGCATGGGTTGTCTTGATAGTCTTTCTCTAAACATCGGCTCCCATCTATGGTTGTCCTAACAATCTCACATTCGACGCCAATCCCATAGGGTGACACATGGGTAAGTGCACAAAGTTGAGTCCAAGAAATGTGGAAGTTTTTGCCTTAGCCAAAAACATGAAATCGACATTGCAAAAATGGGATCCCGATTTCTGTTTAACTTCAAGATCTCGAACCTAAATGCAAAACGGGATCCCACTTTTTAAAAATCAAGATCTCGTTTGTTAAAGGGTCCCAAATCGACAGAAAAGGAATGGGATCCCGATTAGTATGTAACAGGATCCCGATTTATAAAAATTGAGATCTCGTTTTGTAAAAATCAGGATCCCATTTTATAATGGTGTTTATTTTTTTTTAAATGAACAAATTGCATTTTGCAGTGGACAGGATCCTGAGTTCAGGTGACAGCGACCCACAAACAGCTCCAGGTACTCGTCCACCCCCATTTTTTTGCAATTATTCATTTTTTATTGAAATTGTGAATAGAATAACTGATTTTAGAATTTTTTTTAATAATTTATTTGACGTTTTAAGCATTTTATTTCATGTTATAGTAGAAATGAGTAATTGTAGAAATAGATCAAAAAATGCAATGAAACCTGAAGATTTCTAAATAGAAATAAAAAAATGAACCTTGCAAACAAAATTTAGCTTTTGAAACCTAAATTGTTTGATCAAACCAAAAAAAATTGAATTTGAAAACCCTAATTGAAACGAAACAAAAAAAATTGCATTTCAAAACCCTAGAAATTGAGATGAAATGAAAAAATTGCATTTAGAAACCCTAATCAAGCTTTTTCAAACCCTGAATTCAAATCAAACGAAAAAAATTGAATTTGAAAACCCTAGTTTGAAATGAAACAAAAAAATTGCATTAAAAACCCTAATTGCTTAGAAATTGAAACCCTAAATTGAATTGGAACAAAAAAAATTGCTAAAACCCTAAATTGAAATCAAACAAATCATTTTGATTTTGAAAACTAGGTAATTTCGAGTTCAAGAAAATTCATTTGCATTGCTTAAATGTTTTAAATTTCATTTGCATTGTATGGAGAAAATGATACTTTAAACTTTAGTTTCAATGTTAAATTATAATTAGATTAGAAAACAATATGTTAAAGAATAGTTACAATTCATAAATTTTATCAATGTGTGTTTGCAAATTTAGTTAGCAAATTTGTAAATCCAAGAACATACAATTGATTTCCAATTGGCACTAACTTGCAAGTCCAAATTATTCCAAGGGCCACCCAAACTTCACCCTAAGTTCGCTAAACCCAAAACCAAAAACTATAAAATCTAAACCCTCAACACTAAAGCATTAAATAATTTTGTCTTAGGACCTTAAAATGAAATTTGATTGCCTTAAAAAACCCTTTGTTGTCACCATCTAGTAGAGACTTTTGTAATGTTTTCACTTATTTGAACACATAATATAAAACCTTTTGGTTTCTACAAGTTTATGAAGAGTTGATGATCACTCTCTATGACACTTAGACATGATCAATAGGGATCTAAATCATTGGAATAAAACTTTATTCTATTATGTCCACAAGATAGGAGAGTGCGAATGAGAGTGATATGGGTAACTTCTTTCATTGGAGATACCTAAAATTATGTAGGTTCAATGTCAAGAATGGGTCTATTTGGTAGATTTATGAAAACTATTATGAATATCTAGAATACCATAAAAGTATAATTATAGCAATTCCAATTGGAAACACTTGGGTATATATCATATGAAATTTAAATAGTAAGGTGTCTATTATATAGGAGAGTTGATAATACATGGAAAGAGGTTTGTATGGGAATATATGTATTAAGAAACACATACCATGACCTCTATAGGATTTTTAAGATGTGATCCTAGATAATAATCCACCCATCCTCAAGCATAATGGGTTCTTTAGCAATTAAGGGAGATGATAACCATAAAATTACCTATATTTTGATACTATATAGATTTATGTGGAAGGATAGAAATGCATCAATAAGGAGACCAAGATGGAACCATTTAACACCTAAGGTACCTATTACATGGGAAAGGGAGGAGGTACATGATGATAGGTTGGAGGAACTAGGCTATTATTACAATAGAGAGAGGAGGAGGATTCATATTATGCTTCTATAAATAAGAGTTCAATTTAGAAGATTAAAAGAACTCTAATAACAAAGGAAATAATTCTATAGAGGGAGTGAGTGGGATTGTTAAAAATATACAAGGAGAGACCTGTGAAGGTCCCAACACCTACATGGAGTCCTACACAAAATACACCAATCTAGGAACTTCCTAGAAGGATCACGATCCATGTGAGTAGCCTCTTTTTATTTTTGTATCTTCTACATATGTATATTTATTCCTTTATTATGTGATTAAAATTATGTATGATATAATTTATTAATAAGTGATTACAAGTATAATTATTAAAATATTTTATATTTATTTTGATATCCCCTAATGTAAGAGGAAATTTTTACTTGTTTTGATACATGTATATTATTTTTGTGATATGTATAGATTGATTCATTTTTAACATGATACTTTTTTTTATTAGAGGGGTAAACACTTTTGACCCAGAGCTATGAACCAATGAGGTCACACTATGAATAAATTTGGACCTCACTAGACATCTAGATACCCTTAAGCCATCCTATCACCCTAAATCGTAAATGAATTTATTAAGGGGTCCCAATATGAAATTTCTTAAGGGGATCAAATAAGTTCTCAAAATTTGGTGAAGTTTCCCAAGGCAACCAAATTTAACAATAATAAGATCGTGCAAGATTATAATATGAATGAGATTTCATGATCTAGGTTAAATTGAAACAAGAGCTATCTCAATCAACTATTCCACAAGAAAATGTTCTTCACTAACTTGCAAGTTCATTATATTCCAAAGGGGCACCAAAACTTCACCCTAAGTTGTAAACCCTAAACCCTCGAACTCTAAAATCTAAACCCTAAACACTAAAGCATTCATTTTGTCCTAGGACCTTAAAATGAAATTTGGTTTCCTTAGAAACTCCAAAATTTCATTCCCTTAGCCATGTAATTTTGTCATAGGATCTTACTACATAGATCCCCTTAAGCTATCCTATTACCCTAAACCCTAAACTATAAACTCTAAACCCTAAACCCTAAAGCCATCATTTTTTCTTAGGCTCTTAATGAAATTTGGTTTCCTTGGGCAACTTCACCAAATTTTATTCACTTGAGCCATGTCATTTTCTCCTAGGACCTCACTAGTCATAGATCCCCTTAAGCCATCATGTCACCCTAAATTGTAAATCAATTTCTTAAGGGGTCACAATATGACATTTCTTAAGGGGATCAAAGAAGTTCTCAAAATTTGGTGAAGTTTCCCAAGGCAACCAAATTTAAACAATAATAAGATCATGCAAGATTATAATATGAATGAGATTTCATGATCTAGGTTGGTCAGTTGAAACAAGAGCTATCTCAATCAACTGTTCCACAAGAAAATGTTCTTCACTAACACAGATTCATTATATTCCAAGGGGCACCAAAACTTCACCCTAAGTTATGTAAACCCTAAACCCGAACTCTAAAATCTAAACCCTAAACACTAAAGCATTCATTTTTTCCTAGGACCTTAAAATGAAATTTGGTTGCCTTAGGCAACTCCACCAAATTCCATTCCCTTATGCCATGTAATTTTGTCGTAGGATCTTACTACATAGATCCCCTTAAGCTATCATATTACCCTAAACCCTAAACTCTAAACTCTAAACTCTAAACCCTAAACCCTAAACCCTAAACCCTAAACCCTAAAGCCATCATTTTTTCTTAGGCTCTTAATGAAATTTGGTTGCCTTGGGAAACTTCACCAAATTTTATTCACTTGAGCTATGTCATTTTCTCCTAGGACTTCACTAGACATAGATCCCCTTAATCCATCATGTCACCCTAAATCATAAATTGATTTCTTAAGGGGTCCTAATATGGCATTTCTTAAGGGGATCAAATAAGTTCTTCACCAAATTTTATTCACTTAAAAGCCATGTCATTTTGTACTAGGACCTTACTACATAGATCCCCTTAAGTCATCGTATTACCCTAAAACCTAAATCCTAAACTCTAAATTGTAACCCTATAGCATTCATAAATTTTCCTATATTAATAGTTAATTGCATTTTCATTCAAGTAACATTCCTTACATGCCTTAGACATAAATGAGGCTTACATATTGTGTCATTTCTATTCAATTAAAGGCCATTTATATTGAATGGTTTAAGGTATTTCCTAAACATGTATCTTACATTTTGAAATTACAAATCTAATGCAGGTTCACTCATATCTTAAAGATCACATGGATCGATTCAATAATATTAGCAATCCACCTCCACACCATCCATCTACACCACCTTCACCTCCACCTCCACCCACTCCACCTCATAACCCCCCACCTCCACCACCTGAAATCAATGGTGCTTGTTCACAAGCACAAATGAATGCCAATGTTAGAACCATCCAAGATCAAATCAACATTATTCAAAATGAAGAATGTTTCGCACCACCTGTGAGGATGTTTGCATCTAGGATGCAAACCCTTGTTGATGTTGTTAGGGCTATGGATGGGATCTTAGATGAGCATCGACAATGGCTAGAGGATAGGAGAACTTCCGATTCTGAAAAGGAAAAACACAAAGAAATGAAGAGATGCAAGAGGAGAGCTACAATATTTCTAAATTAAGACAATGATCTTATAGTTGTCAATTTATGAATTTGGTTTGATGGATATTTTGTGTGATCAATTTATGAATTTGGTTGGATGGATATTTTTAGTGACGTGAATTTATGATTTTGGTTCCAAATGGATATTTTAGAAGGAATTTATGAATTTGGTGGAATTTATGAACTTATAATGAACAATATATAATAGTATATATTTTATGACTATCTACTAGATCATGATTTCTCCTGTTGGAAAATTGTAATATATATATATATGTGTGTGTGTGTGTGTTAGACATAAAATGAGCTTTTTGTGAATGCTTTAAGTTTATTGTTTAGTATGTACACATGTATTAAAAATTTGCATATAGTTCTTAAATTTTGAAATTTGTATGTATGTACATAGTTTAGTTTAATGATGTATGCATGCAAATTATGCATCATATTTTTTATTTTAAATGTATGTATATGCTAAATTTTGAATTTTGTATGCACATGCTCAAGTTCAATCAATGTATATATGTGCATTTCAATTAAATATATGATCTTAATATATGTATGCACATCCTATTTAAACAAATTTGCATGTGCAAGTGTCAAATTTAACTATTTCTTGTAATTTTTTAAGTTTGTATGTTAATTTTGTATAATTTAATGCAGATGCATATTTATATCTCATATCATGGATATTTTTACATTGATGATATCATCAATCCACCACCTCAGCCACAGCCACATCCACCTCCCCTTCCACCTCCACCTCCCCCTCCACCTAATATGCCACATCCAGCACCTATCACATCTAACGAGGCTCGCTTGCGAGCACGTATAAATGATCAAGTTGCATCCTTACAAAATCAAATCAATGTTATGCAGAGTAAAGTATTGATTCCACCACATGTGAGACGTTTTGCATTTGTGATGCAAAACGTTGTGGATACCATCAGGACAATCGATTCTGATCTAGATAGGCATCGACGAGACAGAGAACAAATGAGACAATTTTATGCTGATGATCTCTCTTAAAAACAAATATTAGACCTTAAAATAATGAAAGCCCACCTATCCCCCTACTTTCTTGACCCTGTTACTTGACAACCCATTCCACCCAACAAATCTAGAATATCCATGAGGTGGTGCATACATCTACAGATGAGTGCACATTTTTGGGATCCATGGTATATGGTTTTTGACAATCCCCCACATGCTAATTGGGAGTGCCCATTGTATTTTTTGAGAAACTTGTATGTAGAGTTTTTTATGGGGCAAAATCCCAATTATTTTTATTTTAAATCATTTCAAGGTGTTGGTGGCAGCATGCCACAATAGAGGTTAGGGGAAAGGGTTGATCCCCAACGCCCCATGCATGTGCAACCCCTTGTTGTTGCTCCTGGTCCTCCCATTCCCGCACATGTACATTATCAAGCTCTGGTCTTGACATTATGCTCCCTTAGTACACTCACAGGAGACCTTGATCAGCATGCTTCTGCGATAGCGGGTGGGGAGCATAGAGACGATGATGATGGAGGAGTTTTTTATGGAGCTGGTTTGAGTACCGCTCCAGGAGTATCAAGGCCCGTCCCCCATAGATGTACTAGTTGTCATCAAGTATGCTATGGACCTGATTAGGCCACACCTGGATTCGGTGGATGTGGAGATGCAATTGGTTCATCGAGCCATGTCCGATTCATTTATTAGAGTTTCTTCTGATGAATACATCACCTTGAGGAATAACTTTGTGACATAGGTAATAAATATGCATCTATGTACATTCATTTTATAATAATTTTGATGGATGTATATATCAAAGAAAATTTTGCAATACATTTTAACAATCAAATTGTTTGGTGTACGGATGATACTAACGATGGGGCAATCATTTGTTCCACGGTACATACATGGAACACCGGTCATGCTAAACTTGGCAATACCCATGGGGTATTTTGATTTCAATTTTAAAAATTATATATGAAATCATAAATTTAACTTGAGTTTTAAATTTATAATTGAATCACATATATGTTTGAAATATTTATGTTGGTTTAGGCGAGTCAATCGTCTTCCACGTCAATTCCTCCTGAGGGATTGTCGAGCACTGGACTCCACTATCGAGCATCATAGATCAGGGGTAGGTACATTCATATTGTAAATTGTTTAAATTTTACATTAGTATAGTTACAATTATGAATTTTGAATTCACTAGATATATGAAATACATGCATGTACACTTGTAAATATTATAAGCGTTAAATGTCTATGTATGTATGTCTAGGTTGATACCACAATGAGAATGGGCATTAGGAAAACATTAGATTTTGCGGCTACTCGTGAGGCCTTTGATTTTCAGGTTGTTTAAAAAAATTTCTACACAAAATGTGCAAAATTGAATATATATATATATATATACTTGACTGTTCAATGCACTTTCATTTTGATATTGGCAGGACTTTTGTTAGTGCAACTTTCAGCCACGGCGTGAACATAGTTACACCACTAGGAGGACATGTAGAACAGGCTCTAGATCAAATGGTAATTTAAATTTTTATTAAATATTTAAAGTGAATTATAAATTACATATTTTAAATATAACTTAAATTTTAAATTTTAAATTGAATATATAGATAATATGAGATTTGTTACATATTATTTTTTTTTTATAGCATGAGACATATCTTAGTTGAGCATATGCAGGCGGGTCCCTAGAGAAGAGGGTGCATAATCTCAAAATATGGCACAATTAAAATATGATAAATTATAAATTAAATTGAATTAGAATTATTTTTAATTTGGCAGACTTACGTACATCTAATTTCCAACTTTCTTTGTCTTGTTTATGTAGATTGATTGGAGAATTTAGAGGTTGCCAGTGCATGAGCATCAGGCCTTTTCTTGTGATAATTTATTTTATGATGAATTATAAATTAATTGTCATTAAATCATTATTTTTCATTGTCTTACATCATTTCATACTTTCTCACTTGTATAGAGTGTTTGGTCATCGCATAGTGCATGGTGTGAAGAGGTCTCTTGATTATAGAGATAATTACATGACCTAGAAACTTATGATTTTATGGGTTGCATATTGTTTATTTCATGGACTATATTTCTGCTTTCTCATGTACTCTATTGGACTTTATATTTCTTGGCTCAAATACTTAGTTGGACTTTAGTTCACGGGTTGTACTCTGGACTTTATTTCATGTGCTTAATATATTTGTTTCATGCACTTAATATGTTATATAAATTATGGACTTTATTATTGTTTAAAATTTTAATTTACACATGTACATTTATGCATTTATGTTCATAGTCAAGACATTAATATAGAACATTAATGTGAAATTTAGTGATCTCATACATGATATTAATATAGGACATTTTAATAATTATACTTTACAAATTTAGTGATTTCATACATGATATATATGATATGTACATTCAATAAATAGCGATAATTACTTTCGATGAACTTATTCAATTATGTCAATCAATAATTAGTCAATAAATCATAATTTACAAATAAAAACAATGTCTGTTTATATACAGAAGGGTAAAATTTTAAGAAAATAAACAATACCATAGAAGATTAGAGAATAAAGCATTAATAAATTCTATAAATAATAACATCTAACACTAATTTGTGAGCAAACAAATAATGACATCCCATACTAATTTATAAGCTATCAAAACAAATAATGGCATTCAATACTAATTTATAAGCTATCAAAACAAATAATGGCATCAAATACTAATCTATAAGCTGCCAAAACAAATAATGGCATCAAATACTAATCTATAAGCTATCAAAACAAATAATAGCATCCAACACTAATTATAGGTTTTCTTAAGGGGATGTCTTAAGGGGTCGTAATACGATGTCTTAAGGGCATCAAAGAAGAGTATAATTGAGTATAAATATGAAGTGATATTAACAAGTATTATAAGTTTTAGGGTGATTCATCATAACACAACGTCTTAAGGGGATGTCTCAAGGGGTCATAATACAACATCTTAAGGGGATGTCTTAAGGGGTCATAAGGGGATATCTTAAGGGGTCATAATATGACGTCTTAAGGGGGATGTAAGGGGTCATAATACAGCGTCTAAAGAGGATGTCTTAGGGTCATAATAAATTTCTTAAGAGGATGTCTTAAGGGGTCATAATACAACGTCTTAAGGGGATGTCTTAAGGGTCTTGGGATCCTAAAGGGGTCATAATACAATGCCCCAGAAGGGGATGTCTTGGGGGTCTTAAGGGGATGTCTAAAGAGTGCCTGGGCCATCTTAGGGGTCATAATGCAACATCAAAGGGGATGTCTTAAGGGTGCAGGGGATTTCTTGGGGGATGTGTCTTAAGGGGTTATAATACAACATCTTAAGGATATAATTGATTTAACAATAATGTATGAATGATAATTAGTGATTATACAATTAGACATAAAGTTCCAAAGTAGGAAAACATGCACATTTAACAAACAAAAATATAGAATATTGATTTGATACATAGAAGTACATAGAGTATGTTTAATTCTATAAGTATGTATGTACATATATGTCATCTCAAAACAATGTTTACAAAATTTGGATATGCCATCTCAAGAACATCTCAAACTTCGTGCCTAGAATGTAGTAGGTCTTCACACTGATATCAAAAAGGTACAAGCAATATCAATGAAATCATCAAAACATACATATTTTAATTTATATAAAACTATCTATATGTACACAACTCAAGTACCTGCATTTAAAAGTATTCCACACATGTGTGTAGGTTGAATCCAGACATCCTCTCCTTTTTGTTTCAAAGTATGAGATCAATGCAATGATAGCTTAAGGATACAAAAAAGGACAATAAATCAATTTTAACTATTAATGTACAAGCAATATCAATATGTAATCAAAACATGTATTTAAATATAATTTAACTAATAATTACCTATTTTTACCAAGTATTTCATGTTGTCTAGGTTGAATTTGCATGTACTAGATCCTTTTTGTGATTATTCCTTAAGGTTCTATAAAAGGACAATTTAAATCAATTTCAACTAATAACACACTTGACTAATATCGAAACATGTATTTAATGTATTTAAAAGGACAAAATAAAACTAAAACTATATTTACATGTATTTACTTATTCCATTGTACCATCTACATCGTCTCTTTTTTGCAATGCATCTATGATTGCCTCATGCTCTTCCATATAAATTGACCATAGAACTTTTTTGAAGTTCTTCCACGATACCGCTCTAGTTTTATATTTGTTTCCACCACCAAATGTGAATAATGTATAATCTTTTTATGCATTTCATAGTCTTCGAATGTAGGTAGACCATTCTTCCTTGTCAGGTATTTTCGTAGCCAAGTGCCAACAACCACCACCGATCCTATTGGAAAACATAAAAACCATCATCAAATAAGTTCTCAAAATTTTCTTAAGGGGATCAAAGACTTGTTCTAAAAAATTACTTAAGGGGATCAAAATCTTGTTATCAAAATTTGCTTAAGGGGATGTCTTAAGGGGATCACCGTAGCTATTGGATAATGAAAGCCATCATCATCTTCTCAAGGTTCTATTAACTTATGTTTAATTTCCACACAACAAGCCAACCAATATTTTGTTTGCTCTTCATTCCCCTCAGGTGCAACAACAGCATACACATGTCTTGCAAACAAAATTTGATTTAATAATTTGCGCATATCCATATAAATAATTTAGTATTACAAAATAACTTAATAAAGTGAAATAAAATGAAATAAAATGAATTAAAATTACCTTCTTGTACAAGGTCTAAAACACATTCATAATCTTCAGATGCAAACACTTGATCATTTTCTTCAATAGTTCTTTCATATTGATCATGTGCTTGTGTAGGTGTCAACGATCTTTGCTCCCACTGTTCAACCCATTCTGTATTCTCACATGATTCCCAATCTCTTGAGATACAAAATTGGAAAAAGCATGCAAGCTCCCTTGTCCAAATAGTCCATGTGCTTGTTTTCGCACTCCTAAATGAATGTCATTTAGTAGATCCATTGATTGTCTCACAATCAACTTTTGGTACAATGTTCTCTTCTTCAACCAACCAAAAGAATCGATGAACTATAGAGTACTCACTCGAACCAGGTGCAGATAATCTTGTATTACACCAATCCAAAATCCCACGTGCATCTTTAAATTTTACTGAATCCTCAAATTTTAATTGTTCTCTAGAAATAATTCTTTTGACACATGCACCAGCTCCATCATGTTCTCATTTACCATGCCCAGCTTCAAAAAAACTTCATATATGTTGGACATTAAGTTCCTTGTGAACCCTACTTAACCAATAGAACATTCGAGCATTCTTGAACTGACCCATACAATTATCTGACCATATGAGGTGTTCATTCATCTGTATTCCTTTTTCTCTTTTCGAAAATAGTATTGAACAAACTCTGACGAGTGTAACCGATTGTCACTCAAATAAAAATGATACTCCCTCAAAACTTTTCTATCATCCTCAATGCTATCATCTGCATGTCTATAAACAATATGGACAAACATAGCTACTTGCACTGAATTATAATATTGTGATTGAATTTCCTCTTATGGAGCGAGAGTATAATTCTCCGCAAAATCAACCACTGAAAGTATAGTACCAATTGGAAATGTGTTTCTACATGCGTTAAATTGGCCATCAAGCCATCGAGCATGTTCAGAGTGCATGACATATTTTGGTACAATTTTATTCTTAAATTCACTCATGAATGCATGCACACTAACTTTTTTTGTAACTAAATCACAACGCTTTCCTATTTTTCCATCTTTTAAAGAATAGTGAACATTCTTAAATCTTTTAATATCTACTAATTGTTGTCCAAAATCATTATCAACAATTTCATGCATACAAATTCTTAAAAATGAAAGATTTCCACAGTTAATGTATTGTCCAGAAATACAAGAACTTAAATAAAACAATTTATCATTAGATCTTTCACAAAACAAACCTGAAATAAACTCTCTTATTGCTTCAGGTGGCATATCAATACCACACTCTTGTATAATCATGTTAGTATGCAAGGTACAACGTATATATCGAAAAACATCATAAAAATAATGAAATTGAACATGTGTTTTACAACAACAAGATATTCATTGCTTATTAATTTTTACATACCAGGGTTTACATTTTTCAAAAGACCTTTTACTTATTTTAATATTACCAGGTAACACTGAATCACTACAAAATTTTCTATAAAATTCAGTTTGTGTTGTATCTAATAGGTGTTTTGGGTGAGGATCATGAACTTTGGATCCCACCCTTAATTTTAAAACATCTCTAGCATTAGATGAAACCCTAGTATTATCATGCCAATATTTTTCAATCAAAGATTTAATTTCAACATTCAATTTCATATCAGACCTCGGTAGTCGACCACTAAAACTCCAACATTGATTGATAGGATCATTTTCTATACTTTCTCATCTTTTTGCCACTCTTAGCAATGTTTTAGGATGTATTTTTAAAACTTCACTAATATTGCTTACAATTCTTTTATTCAAAGTTGCTTTATTAACTATAGTAGTTGTTATAGCTCTTCTTGAGCTGCATTTTTATCTTTAGATCGAGTATTTTTCCCAATAGATTGAATGGCACTAGCAACAGTAGACATAGCATGTTTTAATGATTGATCTTTTCTTTTTGGTTTAACATAAAAGCCTAACCTTTTCATTACTTTCCTCATTTTTTGCATTCTCATCAATTGCATCATTAGTTGACATTGAAATGCAATTTTTACGATAAAAGAATTTGGTGTATATTCTATTCGCATGTGTTCTTATTTGCCTCCAAGAAATTTGACCAAGAAGATTATCAAAAACACCACTTCCAATTTTAAAAAAAGTATTTTCATTAAATTCAACATCACATTCTATATTTTCATCTTCATCTTCATTTTCATTTACATTTTCATCTTCATTTTCATCAACAAAATAGTTTTCATTTTCATTTTCATCAAAAAAATAGGTTTTGTTTTCATTTTCAACAAAAGGATCATTCTCATTTTCATTTGCAACAAAATATTTTTCTTTTTTGTTTTCAAAAAATTCTATAAAAGTTTCATCTCTCTGAATATCATCAATGTCAACATCATTAAGTCCAACATCTTGTAAAACTTCTACATATAAATTTACCATTTCACTAACATGTGGATTTGAATACGTACCAGGATTTGTGCATATTGAAACATTTTCCATAGCATTCAAAGAGGGATTTGAAGACATAGTAGGACTTATTTGTATAATCATATTCTTCTCCAAATTGACTCCTTGCAAATTAGCTTCATCTACAACCATGGTATCCTCAATGTTTTCATCTTCAATAGTTGTGGAATTGGACGCTCCACATCATTCATTGATTTAATTCTCATTCTTCTTTCTCTTTGTCATTGTCTCTCCTCTCTCTTTGCTTCAACTTCTTGAGGAGTCAATGTCTTCCTTCTCTTATTATGAGCTTTATCTCCCACAATTATAAAATTCTCAAGCACAAATGAATGTCAATAGTGAAATTCTTCAAAATATTCAATCCAAATTGGAAGTTGAAGAACTATTAGGACAAAATTCTTCCTCTTGTGTTCCTCAAAACAAGTAGAAAACTAGCACAATTCCACTTTAAAAATTGTTTTCTTCATGCCTCCTTTGAAAAATTCAATCCATATTGCAAGTTGAAGACCTTTTGTTCCTCCAAACAAGTACAAAACTAACACAATTCCACTTCAAAAACAGTGTACATGATGCATCCTTTCAAAAAATCAAATTAAAAATCAAGTTCACCACCTGTAAAGACAATAGCTCATGAAAAATAGCTCAATTTTACTGCTCTCGACTATACATGTGAAGTTGTAGACTTCACAGTAATTTTTGGCAGTAAATTTAAATAAAAGAAATGGGATCCCATTTATAAAACGGGATCCTGCTTGTAAAAATTGAGATTCTGTTTTACAATCGGGATCTCATTCCCTAATATTAAATGTGGGGACCCTTGGAAGGGAAACGGGATCCCGTTTCCCTTCCAACGGTCCGCACATTAAATATTAGGGAATGGGATCCCGATTATAAAACGGGATCCCGCTTTTAATAAACGAGATCTCGTTTTCAAAAATTTGAATTACTTTTACCTTTGTGGTCGGGTTTATGCCTTGGATTTTGGTTCAGAAAAAGCATTGGGAATCCAAACCTAGGCCTTCAACCTGGTTTGACCTGCAAGTTGAAGGTCCTACAATGTCAGAGAAAAATACCGACTTTGGACATATGGTTGATGACTTTTTTTACAAAAAAATTTGACAAAATTAAAACCCATTTTAGATGAGAAAATTTTGATTCCAAATAAGTAATTTTTTTTACAATTGGATTATTTTTTCTATTTTTCAATTAATTTCTAATAAAACCAGTCCATAAACTTCAAATATCAGGGTTTTTTACTATTTTAATAACTTTTGATCAACATAACATTTTGACGAACGGATTGCACGAGAACAAACTTTAGACAATTATTTTCAAAAAAAAAAATTAAAAATGATAAGTTTAGGTCATCTTATGCATGTTGTACACGACAATTTTTCAAAATGATAAATATGCCTAATAAAAAAAATTTAAAAATATACATTCAATAAAAAATTACAAAAAATATCGAGAACAAGTTTCAGTGAGTCACAAATCTTTTCCCAAAAGGATTTAGAAAAATATGGAAAATATGGATGTCGTACATGTGCATGGTATGGTAAATAAAAAGTGACTTTTAAATAGTGGTTTTTAGAAACGCCTATTGAAACTCAATTTGTACAATCTGGGTATTAAAATAAATTACATATTTGGAAACTAGACTCTGAGCACTACATTTTATGATTAGTGACTTTTTTGAAGATTCCATTTCTAAGTGCTTCAAATTTTAAGGTCAAATGTGTCAAATTCTGAAAATCAGGAAAAAAAACTTCCACTTTTTGGCCAAAAAGTGGACTCAACTTCTTGCCAGCACCCACATGCAAGACCAATTATCCTTTCATGGGGACAAGGAAATTAGTCTTGCCGACCAGGCCTTCTCAACCCATCCTTAGCCTGAACAAGTGCTAAAGGAATGGATTAGGCATCCAATTATCTTAGTTAAAGTAAAATTCTACCCAACCCCTTAATTAATTAGGTTATCACTTGATTAGGAAACTCCCACATGGGTTGTCCTAGACACCACTTTGTGCATCGGCCCCCATTGAGAGCCACTCCCCCTTCTACAACTAGAAATCCAACTAAAACAACAGGGCTAGCAAAATGCACAAATCCCATAACTGTATGAACATACACGAAGGTGAGGCATGAATCATCCCACACAAGAATTAACCATAAAGAAAGAAAACAAGGCATGGCTAGTTCCCCATAAAAACACAACAATTATCACATCAACCAAATTCTAGAATCAGCACAAACATTAAGCCAATAACATAATTTTCTCCAAGCCTCTAGAAGACTTCCAATGACTACCTCCCACAATGACTTACACAATTGAACAATAGCTCACAACACACCAAAACAATAATCATAAGAAACATGGATTACACGAATAGTTTACAAGCAATCATTTCATGTTATCTAAATAATCATCAAAGATATTTTTTTTCTTCACATACATTAACTTCATCTGTTCGACTATACAAATCCAATTTCAAAATCATTATTCATTTGTTTTATCTGTTTAATTAGAAATATACATAAAAGAAATGAGATTCTTTTCAAGATAGCATGACACACATTCATGATTAATTAAATACACTCACTCATACACACACACATATATGTACATATATGTATATATGTGTGTGTGTATTTGTATATTGATCATCATAATATTGTTAGAAAAATAATAAATTAAAAAAACAGCAATAATTTTATAATATTCATATCAACATATATATCTAAACATTTTATCAGAATATTGTATTTGTATATATTTATATATATACATATATGTATACATATATGTATATATATATATATATATGTATCTATATATATATATATATATCGATATGTAAATATCAATGAAGGCCGATAGGCAAAAAAAATTAAGGCCGATATGCAGTTACTTCACAAAGGTCGATTATTACAAAGTTTAAATCCAGCAAATGAAATATATTATATGCAGAAGATCAGTGGTTGTAAGAAAGACAGCATCATTTCACATACAACAATCGACATTTGAGAACACAATTGCAGCGTCCTAGACAAGGCGCAAACTACAGAAGCTATGCCATAATACTTTTGTTGGAAAAGTATGCCTCAATCATCACAGGCCGAAACCTCTTTAGGAGCCAAGTCGGTATGACATCTTCTATGTCTGGCCGATGAGCAGTTTGGAACACCATGTTTTGTACAGGTTGCTGTGACCTTGGAGGAGTCTCACCGAACGGTTACACTTTGGAGTCTATCACTGTGACAAGAAGCGTTCGGGGTGACCTCTTACCACCCATGGAGATCTTTGGCCGACAAGCCATTCTATCGCTTATCGCTGAGACCCTTGGCCGAAAGGCTTCATTCGGGAAGACGTCTAGGCGATGTGTTAAAGTCTCGCCGACAGCATTTGGTTTAAGGTCATCGGGGAAACTCTCACCGGAAGGAATACTATTGGTAAGAAGTCTTACCAATGTGAGAAAGTCACACCGACCGCATTCATTTGGGATAACTCAAAGGGCTTCGGGGCGAAGTCCCAGCGACATTGGTGAGTCTCGCCGATGAAGTTAAAGTCTTCGGTATAGCTCTTAGCGAATGGTGGTCTCGATGTAACTTAGAGATCTCGAAGTAAAGTCCTAGCAAAGTACATATGTCTTGGTGACTATTGATGGGTTCAGGATGACATAAGAGATCTCAGAGAAACCTCTTGGCGATATTAATAAGTCTTGCTGACTGGTGACTGGAGCTCAGTATAACATGTGACTTCGGTATAACCCTGATGACTCAGCGTGAGGTCCTGGCAAACAACGATACTCTTACCGAATGGTAAACTCACATCTATGAGACTTTTAGACCTCGCTATGATCTTCTGGCGAAAGCGATAGGTCTCGCCAACTGTTTGGTGCTTCGGTGTAACACAAGAAGGCTCATTGAGATGTCTTGGCGAGAGTGATAGTCTTGTTGAAAGGAAAACTGAAGCCGATACAAGTTGTAAGCTCAGTGAAACATCTTGGCAATAATGATAACTCTTGGTGACATCGATATGAAGCTTTTGGGCATCAGTGAGACACTGTTAGTGTCTCACCAAGATGCCAACACAGTGTGAACTCTTTTGACCGTTTAACCATCCTATGTGGAGTCTCATGGACCAATAGGAGAAGCCGAATCTGAACAGTTGGAAGATTTTTCATTGTGATGGTTCTGTGAGGAAGGTCGACGGACATGGAACAACATGGTTATACTCTATGATTGCATATTGTGTTGGGTTGGTTGAATCGACAGATTGTTGAGTGATTGTATCAGTGGGTGAATTCTATTTTGTGCAGACTGTAACTTGAAGGTTCCTGTACAAGATTGTTTATGGTGAATGTTGCTGTAGACATCAGAAAGATAAGTCTGAAACTTGTATGTAATCTTTATTACTGTAATACAAAGTGACTTCTCTTGGTGTGGTGGGTTTTTCTCCCGTAAGGGTTTTCCCACGTATATTGGTGTTCAAGTGTAATTGTCAAATACTTTGTTTCTGATATTTAGTTTCATGTGCAACTTAATTGGACTGTAATTGTAAAATTTAAATGTGTATCTGCATTCTTCCCTAAGGTTTTGACGTTAGGAGAATTGTTTCCGCATCTGATTTTCCTTACAAGTGGTATCAAAGTCTGGCCAGTTGTGTTATCCTTGTGGGTACGTTGGGTTTTTTGTGTCAATTTTGTTCAGTGGGAGTCTTGTATAAGTTTGTCAATTTCTAATTACAGATTGAGATGGCTAGCACATCAAGAAAGATTGAAATAGAGAAGTTCAATGGCAGTAACTTTGAGTTGTGGAAACTCAAAATGGAGGATCTCTTAGTGGATCGAGATCTTTGGATTGTTGTGTCTGGAACTAACCCTACAGGCATGAAGCAAGAGGATTGGGACCTTGCAGATAGAAAGTCTAAGGGGCTGATAAGGCTCTATTTGGCAGACTTCGTTCTTCTCAATGTGCATGAAGAGAAAACTGCATCTACCTTGTGGAAGAGACTGGCGTCTATTTATCAGGGGAAGTCCTTGGTGAATAAACTATTCCTGAGGAAGAAGCTATACTCTTTGAGAATGCAAGAAGGAGGGTCTATAGCTAATCATTTGAATGCATTTAACATGTTGCTTGCTCAATTAACATCTATTGGTGTGAAGACTGAAGAAGAAGATCGATGTATGCTTCTATTGTGTTCTTTGCCAAACTCTTGGGATCATCTGGTGATGGCTATTGGGAGTACAACATCTAGTTTCAAGATGGAAGATGTTGTTGATTCTTTGTTTTCAGAAGAAATGAGAAGGAAATCTTCTGAGATGGAGGAGGCCCTTGCTATTAGAGGAAGGTCAAAAGAGAAAGGAAAGAAGAAGGACAAGAATTCCAAATCGAAATCAGAGGGGAGATCAAAGTCTCCTGGCAAGAAGTCCAAGGTGAAGTGCTAGAACTGTGGGCAACCTGGTCATGTCCAAAACGATTGTAAAGAAGAGAAGAAGAAGAAGAAGAAGTATTCTTCTGACAATGATTCTTCTCATAGTGATGGAGATGCCTTCATTGCAGCCTTGGCTACATAGGCATCAGATGATGTCTGGCTGATTGATTCTGGAGCATCTTTCCACATGACATCTCACAGAGAATGGTTCACAAAGTATGAAGAATACGATGGTGGAAAGGTGTTCTTGGCAAGTGATTCAACTTTAGAAATTATTGGCCGTGGAAGAGTCAGAATACAATTCCCCGATGGCAGAGTGAAGGGAATCAATAATGTAGTGCATATACTAGGTCTGGCTCGAAACTTACTTTCTGTAAGTATGCTGAATGATATTGGAGTACAAGTCACATTCTCTGGAAATGGCTGCAAGATGACTAGAGGTTCAATGGTGCTGGCTAGAGGTGCTCGAATTGGTACCCTGTACAAGCTAGATGCACATGTTGTTCATTGTAACAATGTCTCTGTAAAGTCATAGAAAGCCACTCATGGAGGTAAAGAGGGAAATGTCCCAAATTATGTAAACTCTATGGAAGTAAAACTTCCAGCAGAGAAGACTATGATTTGGCATCATAGGCTAGGCCACATAGGAGAGAAAGGTTTAAAAACCTTGAAGAACAAGAACCTGGTTGAGGGGCTTGAAGATTGTAACCTTGAATTTGAATTATGTGAACACTGTATATATGGAAAGCAGCACCCTATTTCATTTTATTCTAGTCCTCATAAATCTTCTGGTTTGCTATTTATCCATTCTGATTTATTCGGTCCAGTGGATGTTCCTTCTTTGTCTAAGTCAACATACTATGTGTCGTTCATTGATGATTATTCAAGAAAAGAGCATTTGTTTATTTTTTGAAAAGTAAATCAGAAGTGTTCATTCGATTTAAGGAATTTAAGAACCTTGTTGAAAATCAGACTGGTAGAAAAATAAAATGCTTAAGGATTGATAATGGATATGAATTCTGTTCTGATGAATTCGAGAGGAATTACAAAGACCATGGGATTAAAAGACATAAAACTACACCTTATACTCCACAGCATAATGGAGTTGCAGAGAGGTTCAATAGGAAAGTGATGGAGAGAGCACGAAGTATGCTCAGTAGTGCTGGCTTGGAGGAGAAGTTTTGGGCTAAGGTTGTATCTACTGCATGTTATCTAATAAATCGTTCTCCAAACTCTACTCTTGTTGAGAAAACACCTTTAGAATTGTGGTCTGGAATCCTTCTTTAAGACATATTCATTTTTTTGGCTGTGAGGCATATGCTCATGTGCCGGATGTGAAAAGATCTAAACTAGAGAACAAGGTTGTCAAATGTATTTTTATTGGCTATAGTGCTGTCATAAAAGGATACAAGCTTTGGAATCCTAATACAGAGAAGGTTGTATATAGCAGAAGTGTAATCTTTTGTGAGCTAAAACCTTCCACCTTGGATCTGTAGTCAGAGACAAAGTCAAAAAACAATAAGGATGTAGTTGGAATTCCTCCTACATCAGAGAAAGAGGAATTGAAAATTAAAAATGTGCCTGAAACTGAGGAGAGCTCAAGCAGTTCTGAAAGTTCTGAAGAAGAAGAAGAACCTCAGCCTCAGCAAGTGAGGAGGTCAACCCGTGAAAGAAAACAACCAAATAGGTATGGGCTCTCTTTGATAGATTCTACTTGTGCCTATGCTTTAATTTCCAGCACTAATGAACCTAGGACTGTAAAGGAGGCATTTAAAATGTCTGATTCAGACTCTTGGTTGGAAGCCATGAATGAAGAAATGGCATCATTAGAAAAGAATGAAACCTGGAGTTTGGTGCCATTGCCTAAAGGCAGAAAAGCTATGGGCTGCAAATGGGTATTCAAAAAGAAGATTGGTTTGGATGGCAGTGTTGAAAAATATAAGGCAAGATTGGTTGCAAGGGGTTATTCCCAGGTAGAGGGAATTGATTATGGGGAGATTTTCTCTCCTATAGCTAAGCTAATGTCTATCAGATTTCTTTTTGTCACTTGCAACAGCGTATGACTTAGAGGTTGAACAGATGGATGTGAAAACAACATTTCTTCATGGTGATCTTGAAGAAGAAACCTATATGTCCTAGCCTGAGCACTTTGTTGAAAAAGGTAAAGAGAAACTGGTTTGCAAAATTAAAAAAGTATTTGTATGGGTTAAAGCAGTCACCTAGAATGTGGTACCAGAAATTTGATACTTTTGTATTGTCTTTGGGATTTGTGAGATCAAAATTTGATCATTGTGTTTATTATAAAGCTGAAAGTGATCAGATTCTTTTTATTGCTCTCTATGTTGATGATATGATGTTCATAGGCAATAGTAAGCTAATGACTTCTGATCTTAAGTCTCAATTGTCTACTAAGTTCGAAATGAAAGCTCTTGGTGCAGCAAGGTATATTCTAGGGATGGAGATAACCAGGGACAGAAATAATAGAAAAATTTGGCTCAGTCAGAGTAAGTATATCAGGACTATTCTAGAGAGATTTTGCATGAATAATTGCAAGCAGTTAGTTGTTCCAGTCTTGCAGGGAATGAAGCTATCTGTTGAAGACTGTCCAAAATATCCTACTGAGATGGAGGACATGACCAGTGTGCCCTATGCTAGTGCAGTAGGCAGTCTTATGTATGTAATGGTCTGTACAAGGCCAGACATTGCCCAAGTAGTGGGAGTTCTTAGTCGGTTTATGGCTAATCGAGGAAAAACACATTGGGATGTTGTGAAGAGAATGTTTAGATATTTGAAGGGGACTTCAGATTTTGCATTGTGTTACCATGGGAACTTGGTTGAATCACAGAGGACTCTCAGCATTCGTGGCTATGTGTATTTTGATTGGGCAGGGGACATTGACAACAGGAGATCCCCCAGTGGATATACTTTCATGTTGAATGGTGGTGCAGTGAGTTGGATGTGTAAGCAGCAGGCTGTAGTTGCTTTGTCCACTATAGAGGCTGAATACATGGCAGCTACTCATGCTTGTAAAGAAGCAGTTTGGTTGAAACGTTTGTGTTCTAACATTGGCTTTGATGCAGGGGAAATAACTATTTTTTGTGACAGTCAGAGTGCAATTTGTCTGGCAAAGAATCCTACTTTCCATGCCAGGATGAAACATATAGACGTACAGTACCACTTTGTACGAGATATGGTGGAGGATGGAAAGGTTAGTTTGGAAAAGGTTGATACTATGGAGAATGTTGCAGATGCATTGACAAAGCCAGTGAGCACAGACAAGTTCCAGTGGTGTGCCAGTTCAATGGGCCTTAGTGCCCATGATTTTGAGTAAGTTTTGTTGTGCTCTGGAGGTGCCTGTGTGATCTTCGTCAAGTGGGAGATTGTTGGAAAAGTATGCCTCAATCATCACAGGCTGAAACCTCTTTAGGATCCAAGTCGGTATCACATCTTCTATGTCTGGCCGATGAGTAGTTTGAAACACCATGTTTTGTACAGGTCGCTATGACATTGGAGGAGTCTCACCGAACAGTTACACTTTGGAGTCTATCACTATGACAAGAAGCATTCGGGGTGACCTCTTACCGCCCATGGAGATCTTTGGCCGACAGGCCATTCTATCGCTTATCGCTGAGACCCTTGGCCAAAAGGCTTCATTCGGGAAGACGTTTGGGTGATGTGTTAAAGTTTCACCGACAACGTTTGGTTTAAGGTCATCGGGGAAACTCTCGCTGGAAGGAATACTATCGGTAAGAAGTCTTACCGATGTGAGAAAGTCACACTGACCACATTCATTCGGGATAACTCAAAGGGCTTCGGGGAGAAGTCCCAACGACATTGGTGAGTCTCGCCAATGAAGTTAAAGTCTTCGGTATAGCTCTTAGCGAATGGTGGTCTCGATGTAACTTAGAGATCTTGGAGTAAAGTCCTAGCGAAGGACATATGTCTTGGCGACTGTTGATGGGTTCGGGATGACATAAGAGATCTCAGAGAAACCTCTTGGCGATATTGATAAGTCTTTCTGACTAGTGACTAGAGCTCGATATAACATGTGACTTCGGTATAACCCTTGATGACTCGGCGTGAGGTCCTGGCGAAGAACGATACTCTTGTCGAATGGTAAACTCACATCTATGAGACTTTTAGACCTCGCTATAATCTCTTGGAGAAAGCAATAGGTCTCGCCGACTGTTTGGTGCTTTGGTGTAACACAAGAAGGCTCATTGAGATGTCTTGGCGAGAGCGATAGTCTTTCTAAAAGGAAAACTGAAGCCGATACAAGTTGTAAGCTCGGTGAAACATCTTGGCAATAACGATAACTCTTGGCGACATTGATATGAAGCTTTTGGGCATCGGCGAGACACTGTTAGTGTCTCACCGAGATGCCAACACAGTGTGAACTCTTTTGACCGTTTGACCATCCTATGTGGAGTCTCGTGGACCAATAGGAGAAGCTGAATCTGAACAGTTGGAAGATTGTTCATTGTGATGGTTCTGTGAGGAAGCTCAATGAACATGGAACAACATGGTTATACTCTGTGATTGCAGATTGTGTTGGGTTGGTTGAATCAACGGATTGTTGAGTGATTGTATCAATGGATGAATTCTATTCTGTGCAGACTGTAACTTGAAGGTTCCTGTACAAGATTGTTTATGGTGAATGTTGTTGTAATAGACATCAGAAAGATAATTCTAAAACTTGTATGTAATCTTTATTACTGTAATACAAAGTGACTTCTCTTGGTGTGGTGGGTTTTTCTCCCGTAAGGGTTTTCCCATGTATATCTGGTGTTCAAGTGTGATTGTCAAATACTCTGTTTGTGATATTTAGTTTCATGTGCAACTTAATTGGACTGTAATTGTAAAATTTAAATGTGTATCTGCATTCTTCCCTAAGGTGTTAACGTTAGGAGAATTGTTTCCGCATCTAATTTTCCTTACAACTTTGACCAGCAACAAGCTATTTTTAATACTATTAGAAGTTTGGAAAGATGGAAATAGAATAGTATGGAATTTAAATGCATGGCTCGACACTACGCATCATTAATTACAGAACCTTCCTCTTCACAAAATGACATGAAATCAGTTAACTCAAGTTTACTATACTTAATTTAGCCAAACCAGAGGAAGGGCAGTGACCACAATCAAGAAGTAATAGTGGACTCTATAAATTGCATGGCACTAACTATGGGAAAAAATACATTAGTAATTAATGCAACCTCAGTCTGATATCAAGAATTAAGGAGCTACAGATAAGAAAGTAAATCCCCTATCCTAGGTCGTGGCTAGGAGAGACATTGAATACTCCCATTTATCATTGGTCGAACCAACTAATATAGGGATTTATTTTAATTCATCAAAAATTCACATCACCAAAATTATTGGGTTTATATAGTACCATTCACCATGCACTGAAGACATCTTGACAAGAGAAACTTCTAAGAATTTATACTATAGATAATACCATCTATTTACTATTGAATTTGACCAAAATGGTATGGAGCGGCGTGTTTTCCTATATTACAAAATACTAAAACAAAACTTCAACAATCTAACCTTATTCAATGCGGTTTAGGATGAATCATATGCTACAAGGCATTAAATGGCTAGATTGCAAGAATGGGCTGAAGGTTCAACATAGACTCCAAAACAATGCTTGGTACAGAGAGAGGAAATCACTATGCATAATTTATATCGAGAAAGAAATTACAGAGTGAAGAATTTGAAAACACTCAACAAGTGGAAATAAAGAATTGCCCAAAGGACAAAATTTTACAGAGTAAACAACAAAACCCCAAAGCATTCCAAAAGAACTGAGTTTCAATAGCTAAGGATAGATTACAAAGCACTCATAAATTTATCAAACAACTAATTGCTTCAGGCAGTATTTTCTTGTAATAACCATTTTATAAGCAAGCATTAAAATTAGAAAGAAATTGTAGAACCTAGATTAATTCAAATCACTTCGGCTAAAATTGTTGTCTGGATTGAATTCCAAATGCATCTTTAGATTTCTCCCAAAAGCTTCAATCTTCTGAAGAACCTCAACTCCAGTAGAAAGCCTCCAAAATAGAATAAACCCAAGCCTCCAAGATACAAAATTAAACTTTTAGAAATACCAGAAATCAACAAGAATAGGAAAAATCCTTTACGACAGAGGTCCAAGATTCATTTTCAGAAAATAATCAAAAATCCCCTCTCTCAGTTAACTCTAACTACTTTATTTATTACTCCCATATGTAACTGCGTCCACTTCCTTAAATTTATTTATTTATTTCCTTTTATTTTCCCCCATTATTCACAACTTCTTCAACTTATTATTTTTATAATTTTTAACCATAACTTGCAATTACACATGCTTAAATTAACTATTTAAAATATTTAGTTTATTAATTTAATCTCTCATTTCTAACTTTTTTTTCATAATGTCATAATTTAATATATTTATTTAAATATTTCATTTTAAACCATAAATTTTAATTTATTAAAATCAAATAAATACTTTAATAATATTTTATTTAATCAATACTTCAATTATATATAAGCTTTTATTTAATTATTTCAAATCCTTTTAAATCTGTTAATCTCTATTTTAACGAAATAATCGAACAAAAGCACAATCATGTACATTACTCAAATGAGCATATAGTCACACAATACCTAACCGCAAAGCAAAACAAAAGTAGAACGACATCAACATCGACAAGATGACTCAGACTGACCACATAATAGGGAACGGTAAACAGACACCCATCCTCATCAAGGATAATGGCTCAATGTGGGGAACCTGATGCTATCTCTGAATTAACAAACTCCATTGGAATTAAGGCATGCTCAAACCTAGATATTCAGGTGGAGTCGATGCCTAGTACTTGCAACCTGTAGTAAACCACATAGTCGAACATGTACATAGGAAAATAGTCAATCGCACCGTGAAGGGAAAATCGTAGTGTCGTAGGGCACTTGCAAGTGAGTGATGCGACCTTGTTCCCCTTTACCAATACATCGACATACAATAAACATATATCAAATCATAGTGAGAACATACATCTAACAATCACATAATACGCATATCAATGGCACCCACATAATCAATTAAACTAATCTACTAAGCATGGTATAAGCATAAACATCATATATAACATTGTCATCAAGTATCATCATAACTAAGCATCCAAGTATCATAATATCCAAATACATCTAAGTATCTGTTTGAAACAGAAAATAAACTGAGGGCACTACATTGAGGGTTTAAGGGTTGAAGGTTGAGGGATTAGGGTTTAAGGTATAGGGTTGACATATTAGGTTTGAGGGTTTAAGGTTTAAAGGTTTAAGGGTTGAGGGGAAAGATTTTGGGGATAGGGATTAGGGCTGAGGGCTGAGGGATTAGGGTTTAAGAGTTGAGGGTTGAGGGATTAGGGTAGAGGGTTTAATGTATAGGGTAGAAGTTTGAGGGTTGAGGGTTTAAGGCTTTAAGGTTTGAGGGATTAGGGTTAAATTTTTGATGTTTTAAGGATGATGGGTTAGGATTTAAGGGTTGATGGTTTAAGGTTTGAAGGTTGAGGGATTAGAGTTTAAAGTATAGGGTTGAGGGATTAGGTTTGAGAGTTTAATGTATATGGTTTAGGGTTGAGGGTTGAAGTTTTAAGGTTTTAAGGGTTAGGGTTTAAGGGTTGAGGGTTGAGAGTTTAGGGTTTAAGGTTTGAGGGTTGAGGGTTTGGGGATAGGCATTAGGGTTGAGGGATTAGGGATTAAGGCTTAAGGGTTGATAGTTTAGGGGTTAAGGTTTAAGGTATAGAGTTGAGAGATTAGGGTTGAGGGTTTAAGGTTTTAAGGGTTTAGGGTTTAAGGGTTGAGGGTTGAGGGATTAAGGTTTAAGGTATAGGGTTGAAGGACTAGGGTTGAGGGTTTAATGTATAGGGCAGAGGGTTGAGGGTGTAAGTTTCTAATGGTTTAGGGTTTAAGGGTTGAGGGTTGAGGGATTAAGGTTTAAGTTATAGGGTTTATGGATTAGGGTTGAAGGTTTAATGTATAAGGTAGAGGGTAGAGGGTTTAGGGATAGGGATTAGGGTTGAGGGTTGATGGATTAGGGTTTAAGGGTTGATAGAATAAGTTTTATGGTATAGGGTTGATGGATTAGGGTTTAGGGTTTAATGTATAGGGTAGAGAGTTTAGGGTTTAGGGTTGAGGGTTTAAGGGTTGAGGGTTGAGGGATTAGGGTTTAAGGGTTGAGGGTTGAGGGATTAAGGGTTTAAGAGTTTATGGTTTAAGGGTTGAGGGTTGAAGGATAAGGGTTTAAGGTATAGGCTGAGGGATTAGGTTTGAAGGTTTAATGTATAGGGTAGAGGGTTGACGGTTGAGGGTTGAGGATTTAAAGGTTTACAGGTTTATGGTTTAAGGTTGAGGGTTAAGGGTTTAGGGTTTAAGGGTTGAGGAATTAGGGTTTAGGGATAAGGATTAGGGTTGAGGGTTGATGGATTATGGTTCAAGGGTTTTGAGGGATTAGGGTTTAAGGTATAAGGTTGAGGAATTAGGGTTGAGGGTTTAATAAATAGGGTTGAGGGTTGAGGGTTGAGGGTTGAGGGTTTAAGGGTTGAAAGTTGAGGGATTTAAGGTTTAAGGTTTTAGATTTGATAGTTTAAGAGTTGAGGGTTGAGGGATTAGGGTTTAAGGTTGAGAGTTGAGGGTTGAGGGATTAGCATTTAAGGTATAGGGTTGAGGGATCAGGGTTGAGGGTTTAATGTAGAGGGTAGAGGGTCGAGGGTTGAGGGGTTAGGGTTTAAGAGTTGAGGGTTTAGGGTTTGAAGGTTGAAGGTTGAGGGTTTAAGGATTGAGGGTTGAAGGATAAGGGTTTAAGGGTTGATTATTTAAGGGTTGAGGGTTGAAGGATTAGGATTCAAGGTATAGGGTTGAGGGGTTATGGTTGAGGGTTTAATGTATAGGGTAGAGGGTTGAGGGTTGAGGGTTTAAGGGTTTAGGGTTTAAGGGTTGGGGCTTGAGGGTTGAGGGTTTGGGAATAGGGATTAGGGTTGAGGTTTGAGGGATTAGGGTTTAAGGGTTGAGGGTTGAAGGATTAAGGTTTAAGGTATAGGGTTAAGGTATCAAGGTTGAGGGTTTAAGGTTTTAAGGGTTTATGGTTTAAGGGTTGAGGGTTGAGGGATTAGGGTTTAAGGTATAGGGTTGAGAGATTAAGGTTGAGGGTTTAATGTATAGGGTATAGGGTTAACGGTTAAGAGGTGAGGGTTTGAGGTTTTAAGGTTTTAGGGTTTAAGGGTTGAGAGTTGAGGGATTAGGGTGTAAGGTAAAAGGTTGAGGGATTAGGGTTTAGGGATTAGGGTTGAGGGTTTAATGTATAGGTTAGAGTTAACGGTTGAGGGTTTAAGGGTTGGGGGTTGAGGGTTTAGAGATAGGGATTAGGGTTGAGGGTTGACGGATTAGGGTTTAAGGCTTGATGGTTGAGGGTTGAGGGTTGAGGGATTAGGGTTTAAGGTATAGGGTTGAGGGATTAGGGTATCTTGATGATTCACTTGATTTTCTATCCTTGTTAAGTGTAGGCCTACCTCTTGATAGAAGGTGTGGGGGAGGATCACTAGTCTGCAGTTGGAAGAAAAATGCTTGGGTGATGCTCTCCCTCTTGCAATTGAGAAATGTTAGACTTTATTAATAAAAAAAATCATCTTTATTTCAAATGACATTGTATTATTATTTTTTTGTGCTATATGTCATCATTATGACACTTGTAATATGTATTATTGTCACATAAAATTGCACCCTACTGAACAAGTGTTTAGTGTTCTAATGAAAAATTGGAAACAACCTCAAGGTGTAGTACCTTGCACGAATGAGATTGAATCTCCAGAGAAGGCCGACTTCCTCTTCTAAACTAAGTGAAAATGTGTTGGTCTAACCAAGCACATGAAACCCATTATTACCCTAATCTAGCAAATCACAGAGGAAAGGGGATAGAAGGAGAACTTGAAAAATGAAAGGGAGGTGATGTACCAAGATAGAAATGTGTTTCTTCCTACTTCTAAACAACATAATCATCAATTGAATAGCTAAAACACATACTCAGACATGAAGGTAAAAGGATTTTACTCAAATATGCAAGAGATAACAATGATAATAGCTAAAATTTATTAACATAAAAGCTTAGAAGAAATCCTTAAAATGGAAGAATGCAAAAATTATAGTGTCTACAAGAGAAAATCCCTAGAGGAGCCAGAGGAAGAACCCTCAAAAAATATACAAGTGTTTCCTTTATAGTTTAGGCATAACTAAGATGAACATTAACCAAACCCTAACCCAACTGGGGTTAGCAAATTTGAATAAAGAAGCATAAGATCTATCCAAAAAATCCATGCCTAGAACAAGCATGGTCACCATACCTGTTGTCAAAACTATGCCAAGAAGAGCTTGGAGAGAACAAGGTTTGCATGCCATCCACCCTGTTGTGAAGATTTTCTTGGAAAAGTCATTCAAAATCCTCCATGAAATCTATTGTTTAGGTATGGAAACGGTTAGAAGGGACACCCATCAGCAATGAATGATCATGGTGCCTACAACATCACCTAGAGAAGTCATGGAATGCATTAAATGTTTTCTTCGAACCCTAAAAATAGACTTGGTAGCTGGGAAGTAGTTTTGCATTAATGGGGTCGTTGAAAAAAAATGTGCCAATCCATGGATTGTCGGGGAGTCGGGCCTAAAAAACACCTTTGCAAGAATTTGAATTAAATGGTTCAGACCCCTGAAAATGTGTTTGTCAGACATCGGTGATTGGGCAATCAGGAGTTGGGTGTCAACCTTACCTCAAACACACGTGCACTGGTGTTGAGCCATTAGAGATCGGGTGTCACACTGTCGGAGGTCAGGCGGTGGGCTTGCAGCTTACCACATACCAAGAGGGAATGACAAGGAATTGTGAAGTCTGAAGAAACCGTTGGGGTTAGAGAGAAGGGTTATCTCTTACCAACGAAAGGTAAAGGGGAAGGCTGAAGGCCGAAATTCGAAAACCTTGAAACTTAGCCAAATTTGGGAGAAAAGAGTGAAAGTGAGAAGAAGGAAGAAAGCGAAAGGTTTAAAGAAGATGAGACTTCGTAGGTTAGACCTTGGACCATTGGAGGTCAGAGGTCAGGAGGAAGGCTTACACATTGCAAAGTGAAAATGGTAAGAGGGAAGAGGTAAGAGTGAAAGACGATAGCCAAAGGCTGATAGAAGAAAGGAAAAAAAAAGGAAGAGGAGAGAGGGAAGACCAATCCCTGAAGTCTGAAAAACCAATACTTAGGTAAGTCTTGCAAACCTAATCGATCTTCAGTGATCAGGGGTAAGGCTTGAGGCTTACCATGAGAGATCAATAAGGGGTAAAGGGTAAGGCCGAAGGCCAATACCCAAAACACTTAAAATAAAAAGTGGAAGGAAGGGAGCAATGGAGAAGGCATGATGGAAGCGAGTAAGAGATAGCCTGAAAGCCCAAAAATCTGGGACTTAGCCAATTTAGGAACCCCCAAGGAAAACTCATGCAAGATGGCCCATGTAGGATCTCTCAAATTGGTTATCTTTGATGGGTCATCTAAGGGTGGCATGAAATGACAATATTTTGGTGATTTTTGTGGGATGATTGCATTCTAATCATGGAATCTAGAGGCCTTATTAGTCCATTGGGCACAAATTCATGAAGGGAATTTACAAAATTGGATCTCCCAAGGGAAAAACAAAACATGTGCAAGCCTACACTTGGAGAAAAGTATGGAAACTAAGAACATATGTTCCCTTAAGGAGAATTTAGGGTGTGCAAAGCACTTCATGGAAAGAAAAATATTTACAATATGTACATGAGATTAGCTAAAAAAGAGGAACATCATAGAAATTTTCCTTTGTCAAAAACAGATCCTCTAAAAGATCATATCCCTTTCAAGCTAAAATTGTGATCTTCATTCATCTGCAACCACTAAAGTAAACCACTTGAATGCAAAGGGATGCATAATGAATTATCTTGGTAAAGAATTTCCTCATTGTAGACCTTGTTGCTGGAAGGCAGCCATATGATGCAAGTGTCAAACTCCTCTGATAGTGGCACCTCAAGAGAGCAAGCAGTAGCATGGGGAAGCTTCTCTAAAAATAGGTCAACATCAAAAGGAGAACCTTTTAGAAATGAAAAAGAAACCTCCTTACACAAGGGTGAGCACCTACTATAGTCATTGGCCTTCTCAAAAATATGTTTCTCACAAAATCCCCCCTCAAGTTCCTCTTCATTTCTTTGCATGAATAGGATGCTCTTGATCTCATAGCAATTTCCCTCTCCATTTGGTGGCTACTTATAACAACCTTAGGCTTATAGCCTGAAATACCCATCATATCCCTTTGATTTTCTATGAGGTTGGGAATAGGGGTGTTCTCTTCAAAGTTGCAGAATATGCTCAAATCAAAATCCCCCTCTTTAATAGGTGAATCAAAATGAAAAACATTGCCCAACACATCCAGAAAGCAACTAGAAACCTCCTCCACATGAGTAGTGGGCTCATAAACAACACACTCATCCCCTTGATCATGCAAGGTAAAAATCATGTTTATGGGACTAGGAGTTTAAGGTTCAATATGATCCTTTGTAAGTGGCTTGCTGATTTTATTTGGATTCCCCTCTTGTTTGGGCTGTAGTAGGTTGATCGAAGGAGTAGCATGCTCTTTTAAAGCTTCTTGTAGTAGATCCCTTTGAGGTGGTATGGAAAAGGCATCCAATACGGTGACATTTAGGTTAAATCCTTCATCACTTGATCAATTATATTGAAAGGGGACTGACTAACCTTAGGTGAAACCTTTAAACAACCAAATCCAAATTTTCTAACTAGGTGACTTGAGGTCGCTCCATTGTCCTATTGCTCTTACTAGTAGGTTGATCTGATTGTAGAACTATTGTTCTACCTGTTGTTTCAGTAAATACGATCTTTTGAGATGGTTGCGATGATGATGCTCAACCCATTGTGTATGAAGCACAATTATCCATTACTCTCCCTTTCAATCTGGTGTCCTAAGCTATCTGATTCATACCACAAAATTCCTCTTGATTCTAGTTGATGAATGTATAGTCTACCTACAAGTGATCATGCTTTCCAATAGCTATCGAATTTGCATTAGATTGTTTCCTTGAGTTATCTAAGTCTCACTTTCAACCACCAGAGTTTGCACAAACTCACCATTTCGACAAGCATTATGGTTATGAGGTTGATTGCATGGATAACACCAGTCATGTTCTTGAGCTAGATTGTTTTTCACTGGGACCAAAGCCTTTGAAGTGTTGGTAGTGGCCAGATTTGCGCCATTAAAGGGTTTAGCATAATTCTGTTGATCCTTCCCTTGATAAGGTTGCCTGTTTTGTTGGTAATCTTGACCCTGAGGTTGATAAGTTCTATTATTTTGAGTTTTTTTCCTCTTTTCTATTACTAACTCATTATTCAACCTTTGGATCATGTTTCTCATTTCTTGCACCTCCTTTGGAGATGCAGTTGAAATAGCTGGTTGAGAAATTTCAACCACTGGACTATGAGCCACTGGGATAGAAGCCACCGTTGGTTGTTGGGGAAGCTCTAGAAATAAAGGTGACAATGGCCTAGGAGTTACCTTACCAGCTTTTATCAAGCAATTTTCTGCCCTTATGCCTATGTCGTATGCATCTATCTAAAGGTAAACCCTCCCATAGATTGAATCATAACAACTATTTGACTGTTAAGGGCCCTTAAGAAATATAGAAAAGCATGCTCAGGAGAATGCTTCGCCAAGATAGGGATTCTATTCCAGGTCCTTTGAAATCTATAATTGAAATCACTCATGAATTCATGAGGTTCTCTTTGAATAGTTCTCAGATGTTCTACCAGGGACAAATGGTCACTTTTATCTTCAAAATGTTTGCATAACTTCTCACCCAACTCATCCCAATTTTGAATGGAGTTAGGTGGTAGACCTCTCTACCACTGTAATGATTTACCTTTCAGTGAAGTGCAAGTAATCTAACAGCCACATTGTCTTTTGTTACATCATGTACAGAGCATATATTTGCCACATCTAGGATGTGCTCTTTTTGGGGTAATGGATGTATCACCAGTGAAATAGGGAATACTTTTGAGGGAATTGACTGGTATATCATCTTTTTGGGCTAAAACTAAGGGACTATCACCCATAAAAGATACAAAAGGTTGATTTTTGGGTAAATCCATATGGAATAAATTCCTATTTGTATGGACAGTAGGTGTTCTAGCTTGAAATAATCTACCCAGAGGTGGCATAGATTGAGCTCTAGGAGGTGGACTTATACTCCTATTTCTTCTTATAGGTGACAAATATTATCTATTTATTCTTCTAAAAGTAGAAAATGAGAGCTGGGTGAATTGGAAATTGCCTCTAGAAGATGCTCTTGTTTGGATTATTGACATGAATGTTCAAGTCCGATCTTGAACTAGAAATTTTGGGTAGCAGCAAAGTCACCAATTCATATGTAGAGTCCTCTCTTGATTATAGAGTCACCAGGTTCTTGTTTAAGAGCCTCTTCAAGGCTAGAATTTTGAGATTAGCACCATTCTCTCAAAAAAATGAAGTGAAATTTGTTCTCGTGTCTAGGCACCGGGCATGCCAAAAAATGTTGTCACATAAAACTACACCCTACTGAACAAGAGTTCAGTTTTCTAATGACATAATGGAAACAATCTCAAGGTGTGGGACTTTGTGTGAATGCAGTTGAATCTCCAGAGAAGGCCGACTTCCTCTTTTAAACTAAGTGAAAATGTGTTGGTCTAATCCAGCACATACAACCTATTACTACCCTAATCTAACAAATCAAAGAGAAAAAGGGATAGAAGGAGAATAAGAAAAATGAAAGGGAGGTGATGCACCAAGATAAAAATGTGTTTCTTCATGCTTCTAAATAGCATAATGCATCAATAAAACAGCTAAAACACATACTCAGACGCGAAGGTAAAAGGATTTTACTCAAACATGCAAGAGATAACAATGATAATAGTTGAACTATATTAACATAAAAGCTTAGAATCAATCCTTACAATGGTAGAATGCAAAAATTACACTATATACAAGAGAAAAACTCTAGAGGAGCCAAAGGAAGAACCCTCAAAAAATATACAAGTGTTTCCTTTATAGTCCAGGCATAACTAAGATGAACATTAACCAAACCCTAACCCAGCTGGGGTTAGCAGATCTGATCAAAGAAGCATGAGATCTATCCAAAAAAATTGTGCCCAGAACAAGCATGGTCACCATACCTGCTATGAAAACCACGCCAAGAAGAGCCTGGAGAGAACAAGGTTTGCATGCCATCCACCCTACTGTGAACATTTTCCTAGAAAAGTCATCCAAAATCCTCTATGAAATTCATGATTTGGGTATGGAAACAGTCAGAAGGGACACCCATCAGCAATGAATGAGCATGGTACCTACAAAATCACTTGGAGAAGTCATGGAATGCATTAAATGTTGTCCTCGAACCCTAAAAAACACACCCGGTAGCTGGGAGGTAGTTGTGCATTAATGCCATCGTTGAACAAAAATGTGCCAATCCATGGATCATCGGGGTGTCGGGCCCAAAAAAAAATTTTGCAAGCATTTGAATTAAATGGTTTAGACCCCTAAAAATGTGGTTGTTGAGTGTCGGCAATCGAGCGATCGAGAGTTGGGTGTCGGCCTTATCTCATGCTTTATGCTTACTTCAAACACATGCACACTGGTGTTGAGCCATCGGAGATCAGGCGTCGAGCAGTCGGAGGTCGAGCATCGGGCCTATAGCTTACCATGTACCAAAATAGAAGGAGAAGGAACTGTGAAGTCCAAAGGAACCATCGGGGTTAGAGAGAAGGGTTAGCTCTTACCAAAAAAATGTAAGAGGTAATGGGGAAGGTCGAAGGCCAACATCCGAAAACTTGACACAGCCAAATTTGGGAGAAAAGAGTGAAAGTGAGAAGGAGAACACTAGTAGAATTTGGAAAATAAATGACTACGTGACTAAAACTTTTAGTCACAACAACTAAAGATGACTAAATTCTACTCTTTTTTTGCAACACAACTATAAATGACTAAATAAATGACTAATTTGATCATTGGGTAAAAAAACACAACTAAATAATTATTCACACAAATAAAAATTAGACAATATGATATTAAAGTGGATAATTTAAAATAAAATCAAATTGAGGAAGTTGGTTGTATTATAATATAATAATATAAAAATAATATATTATATTACAATACAATATATTATATTATATTATTATATTATAATATGATACATATATATAATATATTATTATATAATATATATATTATATAATATATAATATAATAAATATATATATTAATATATAATATATAATATAATATATATATATATATATATTATAATAGTATATATAATATTATATATATTATAATATTATATTATATATATATATTATATTATATTTATTATATTATATTATATATTATATTATATTATATATTATATATATTATATATTATATTATATATATTATATTATATTATATATTATATTATATTATATTATATTATATTATATTATATTATATTATATTATATTATATTATATATATTATATTATATATATTATATTATACTATATTATATTATATTATATTATATTATATATATATATATATTATATTATGTATATATTATATTATATTATATTATATATATATTATGTTATAATATTATATTATATTATATTATATTATATTATGTTATATAATATTATATTATATTATATTATATTATGTTATAATATTATATTATATTATATTATATTATATTATGTTATAATATTATGTTATAATTTATTGGGGGTGATAAGTGGGAGATTTATTTACATTGAAATCCAATTTTGAAATCTTGTAGCAAGAAACAAACCCTAATCCTCTGTAAAACAGATGTTGTCAGCTACAAGCAGGGAGCGAAATTGGAGTCGAAGCCAATAGTAGTGGAAGAGTTTGGAGGAGTTAAAACCAATACCAACGAGGAAGAGTTTGGAGGAATCAAAACCAATAGCAGTGGGGAAAGCAACAAAAATTGCGGGTAAAGGATGCCATAATGTAAAAACCTAAATGTGCTCATTATCGGATCTTGGTCATAATTTCATTTTAATAAACATACTCTAAAACCCTCATTTAAACCTTATTTTTAGGTTGTAGCTCGCCAAATTCGAGAAGTGAAAGGTCAATACCAAGGAGGAAGATTTTGGAGGAGCGAATCCCATATGCAGAGGCAAAGATAAGGTGTGCGAACTACTTGACTAAATACCTCAAAGAAATGTGGTCTCATGGAATGCATTAATTGCAAGATATGCACAAAATGGTTTTATTGAAAAGGGCTTTCGAAACTCTATTTTTTTCATTCTTGATCATGTATTTTAATTTATCCCTCTTTTTACTATTACACACTTGTTTTAGATCACTTAGGCTGAACGTCATAGATCAGGGAGGTTGTTTGATGGTCAAAATGGAAACTAAAGTGAAGATTCTATACAGCAGGGGAGAGCTAAGAATAAATCGTGTTGTATCGTGATTTTCACGCAATCCTCTGTTGGTCTCTATACAAGTTTGGCCCACTAGCCAGGGTAAGGGAAGGATTTTCTGCAGTCACCTTACAATTGATAGGCTCACCCATGCATAGATTTGAATTTCATATATTCTTTGCTTTCTTTATTTATCTATTTATGCATCATAAGAATTTACTTGCAAACTAGATAGCAATGTTATATACAACAGTTCTGCATATGAGGGTTAGTATCATTTAAAAGGTCACAATATATTTTACAAAGATAAAAAAAAATTCAAAGGGTCTAATGTATATTGGTTGTATTAGTTATGAAACTGTGTTTGATGGTTTTCTAGATATTACTGTGTTTGAAAGCAGCTGTAAATATGCGTTGTGTGATCAACCACCATGAACACAATATAAGTTTGATGAACTTCGATTTAGGGCTTCTTGATCACTATGAAAAAGTGATGAGCACAGTGTTAAAGTGTTAAAAAGATGAAAGCTTTCTTGAGTTTCAAATCTAATTGAAATACTCAAGAAATGAAGTGCAAATGAAATTCTCTAATACAAATTCATTTTGCATGAGCTAAGATGGATGTTTTTTTGAATAAGGAGAAAAAAATTTTATAGTATTTATTATGTTGTAGATGCAGAAGTAAAGGTTCTTGAGTTTCAAATCCAAATGAAACTTTCAAGAAAAGAAATTCATTGATATAGAGTGATTCTCTATTTTTATGCCTTTTTGAATTCTTCAATTCTTCAATAAATGTTGTAATACAGTAAGTGAAACAAGTTTCCAGTGAGGCACATCATTTATATGTTTTGACTTGTTGTAACCATTGAGGTTTTGATTTGCTATTGAGACTTAATGAAGTAAACTTTCAAAGTTGTTTTTTCTCCATGTAGAGGGTTTTCCACTCATAAATATTGTGTTGTGGCTCCTCTTGATTTGTAATCTGTTTTTGTCTGATCAATCATATTTGTTCAAGCATTTTAGTCTTCATTTCATGGTGTTTCTCTCAACATTTGAATATCTATGATACTTGAAGTTTATATGCAGAAATTTGTGAGGATTAATTAAGTTAGATTTGATTTGTAACTTGAATCATTGATTCACACAAATAAATGACTAAACCATGACTAAATAAATGACTACCATGACTAAAATAAATTACTACAATGACTAAATAAATGACTACCATGAATAAACAAATGACTACCATGGCTAAATAAACAACTACCATGACTAAATAAATGACTAGTTAACAACAATCAATGACTAAATTAACAACTAAATATACTACCAAATTGATCAATCAAAACAACCAATAATGACTAAAAATGGTTTAGTCATGAATTTGTTCGCACTATAAATGACTGGAAATAAACTACTAATGGTCACGTGACTAAGCTTAGTCATTTATAAGCAATTTTTAGTAGCTTTTTAGTCATTTATTGTTGTTTTTGTACTAGTGGAAGGAAGAAAGTGAAAGATTTGAAGAAAATGAGACTTCAGAGGTCGAACCTCATACCATTGGAGGTCAGAGGTCGGGAGGAAGGCTAACGCATTACGAAGTGAAAACGGTAAGAGGGAAGAGGTAAGGGTGAAAGATGACACCCGAAGGTCGATAGAAGAAAGGGTGAAAAAGGAAGAGGAGAGAGGGAAGACTGATCCCTGAAGTCTGACAAACCAAGACTTAGGCAAGTCTTGAAAACCTAATCAAGCTTCAATGATTAGGGGTAAGGCTTGAGGCTTACCATGAGAGATCAGTAAGGGGTAAAGGGTAAGGCCGAAGGCCGATACCCGATACAGTTAGAAGAAAAAGGGGAAGGAAGGGAGCAATGGAGAAGGCATGCTGGAAGCAGGAAAGAGATAGCCTGAAAACCCAAAAATCTCAGACTTAGCCAATTTAGGAACCCCCAACAAAAACTCATGCAAGATGGCCCATGTAGGATCTCTCAAATTGGTTATCTCTGATGGGTCATCTAAAGGTGGCATGAAATGACATATTGAATTGTTGAGCAATGCTTTATATGATGTATAAATACTCGATGAAAGAATTATGTTCAATTGATGTAATGAAATGCTTATTATGTTGTGTGTTCATTTTGAAAGATAAAATGTAATGTTTCTATTTATTTTATTTGTTTAAAAAATATTGTGTTTGATAGAAAAACTTTGTGTAGTCTAGAATAGACAAATTGATGCTCATCAGAGTCCTTGTGAGAAAGAAAAAAGGAAACATAAGGCTTTATGTAGATTTTTAAAACTTGAACATCAAGTCCCTTAAGGACAACTACCCATTTCCTAACATGGATAATTTGTTGCATAGTGAGAAGGTCAGAATTGATGGCAATAATGTACAACTTGTCAAGGTATAACTGTAACATGCCCAATGTTTAACCCAAAGAATTTACCATATGCTTGCAAAATATAGCAATAAAAATTTTCTTTTTTAATTCAATAATAAGATGCACATTTGGAATAATCCCATTTCAAACTCCCACTGCATTTCAAATAATAAAAGATGCATTTTCAAAATTAAACCCATTTCAAATTTACTTGCATTTTCATAAAGTACATTACATAATTCAAAGTATTGAATATTGATTGCATAATTGCATGTAATGATAACATTTTTCCAATTACAATTCCCAATAAAAATAGAGATACATGTTTACATACATTTCTTCCATGAGCTTAATGAAACAAATATGCAAATGGTCTAGATGTTCGTATCTGGGCATAAATCATAGATGTCCCCAGCATTGGTGCATACATTTTAGATGTCCCTATCTCCCACTCACCCACTCTCCTACACTCTCTCCCACTCTCTCCCACACTCTCCC